>JAMKCH010004919.1:0-59726 GCA_023653785.1 Ophioderma brevispina | reverse complement strand
AGCACAACCATTTTCCTTCATAAATAGACTACGCATTCGTTTGAAAAATCTGAATAAAATGATTAACACTTCTTTTTACATGCTCCGTAAGCAACCCTAACAAGATATATATGGTCTTTCCATTAACTTGGTTTTAATTATTAATTATTTTCATAAATAACGCACTTTCGGAATTAAGTCGCGAAAAGAGAGTTCTTGGGTATCTTTGGACCCAAGACGTTTTTTGATATGAGTAAAGGAGAACTGGTTTAAATTCACGTTATTTATTGTATTAATATTTTGGTATTTTCATATTTTATTCAGTTCCTGGTGAATGTTCGTACATCCACGCTCAATCCTATAGTTATTACTGTAACCTAAATGTTTCAAGGGCACGCAACCCCGCCTATGCGTTTAACAGTGTCTCCATCTCAATCACCATTGATTGTTTCATCATGCATAATTATATATATTTTCTGTCACACTTAGCACAGTTAATCTAATTAAACCTGAATGGGATTGGCGCTCAGATAGGATATCCTCCGTTTTGAAGCCTGCAAATCCGGCTTGATAATGAGCAGGAAGAGCGTCCATAGCCTACGGATAATGAGAAATGATCTCTGTAGGAGGCCAGGTTTTGGATCCTTGGGTTTTCAAAAGCAAGGTCATGACTCATGAGTTCCTGAATGAGCCCTAAGGTGCAGCTCATTTGTATATGATTGTAAATTTGATGTTGAGACGAAAATTTGATTTAGTGGAGCGGTTTTGGACGGCAAAATTGTCGACAACCCCTCCCCTCGGTCCACCACAAAACGCAACCACTTCTATTCGAAAGATATTACCACTACTTTAAAAAAAATGATGGTTGTGGGGTCAAAACTTTGGTGGCAGGGGTGTTTTTTGGTAAAAAACACGTTTTTGAGCTAAAAACTTAAACAATATCAAGATTTATTAATTTCCTTAGCAAAACACATTTTAAAAAAACATCATGAAATACTATAATCCGCTCATAATTTATCGTATAGATTTTTGTTTTAAATACACTATATCAATATTCTAGATTTTAGCCCCCAAAATCAAACTTTTTTCCTAAAAAAGAATCCTTTTTATCACATGTCACCACAACAAGGATTACCTGAACCCTTTATGCAATGTTAAAACCTATATCAATCACAAAAGGGATACACCCTAAAATAAATTGTAAATATTTTTACCTTAAAAAAATAAAAAAATTAATTTTCGCTTACTTGCAGCCAATTTCATTTTCCGCGCATAGAAATCATTACCCTGCCACCAATATTTCAACCACACAGAACCATCATTTTCTAATCTTATACATTTATATCCTTTCAAATAAAGGTGGTTGTGTTTTGTTTGTACGGTGGGGAGGGGTAACTCGAGCACTTTTCAAGGCTCGGCAGCTCCGCTACTTGCATGTTTGTCATTGCCCATTTTAGTTGAATAAAATCCAAGAATTTTTTTTTTCAGTTGGAACTTAAATGATCTTGTTAAATCCGATGATGAATAACAACTTTTATGACTTTTTACGAAAACATATTTTTGCAAATATTTAGTAATATAACCGGACATCTAAGTTAATGGACATTTGAAGTTAATTGAACTTTTGAGGGGGGGAGGGGCAACGCTTACAGACAGAGGCCCAAAGTGTCACTTATTTTAAACAAACACAATTTAGAGGTGTTTTGAAATCTACAATTGCCTCAGATTTGCCGCCGCTGCGGGGAGAGGCTTCAAGGAAGACGTTTCTGATATCTTAGAAAAACATTTCCTACTCATTGTATGGACAATCTTAGTTGCATTATGCGTCATTTTCAGCACGTTATATGCATCCAGGGTTTATAGTGAACCCTGAGTTGTTTGAGCCACCAAAACTTTTGCCCTCCAAAATGAGCTCTTAATGATTGAAGGAAACCCAGAACCAGAATGTCTCAGACACCTTTAGAACCGTTAATGGTTCTCCAAAGGGTTGTTTTTCGTGAAGGTTCAAGAGAACGCTACTTCACAGAACTTTCTTCAAATTTGAGACCATTTGCCAGACTCGTTACATGTGCAAACGAGAGATTTCACGTTGTCCATATTTGCTGTCTGGGATTATGTTAGTGATTTCATTATTAGATTAGACACGAAATAGATTCCTTACTTTAATTTGCCATTGGTTGGTACATAAACTTACAATGGAAACAACAAGGGGATTGTAATAAGCTTATATTCCAATAGAAAACATAGGCCGGAATTTCATATTTGCTCCTATAGGAAATTAGAAATTCACAATTTTAGTACCAAAGGAAAAAAGAACCTTTCTTCATAATTTAAAATAATTTCAGATGGGGATATTTTGAGAGAAAGCTTCACAGTGCAAAAAATCGGGAAATTTTTCCGATTTTTAAGGACAACCTGTTTTTTGTAAATCCTCTCGTTGCACGTTTAAGGTCCTACAAACCTCCGAAAGGGTCCTGATGGGTGCCCCCGAAGAACCATTTTTATTTCAAATAAGAACCATTTATCCATATTCACCTGAATGACAGATTTACAACTTTTCGAAGGGTGCATATAACGATCACTTATTGTTGTCAGGTGCAACAGCCTAAAAATAGCAAAAATCGGTTGTTTTGTTAGTTAAAATACGGAGAAATTGGATTGGTCAACTTAAACTACCATTACGCAAAAAAAAATATAGAAGGGAAACACTTTCTTCTTCAATATATGTAGGTATATATAGGGGTCAAATTTTGGGAAAAATATGAAGGAAAAATAATTGATAGCTTCATGGACAAATTTTTCATTTATATTTAGCAGTTTAAGGCAAAAAATACAAAAATCTGAAACAAAATCATCACTTTTTGGCCGATAACTTAGCAACTGCTTACATTATTTCCAATTGCTTTTTTAGGCCGCCTTATTTGAGATCATCGAATAGATAATTTTATTCTCTTTAAATTGATACCCAATTTTGTTATGTTTACTCTTATATGTGATCAGTAGCGCTATAAGAATAAGCTATTTGGTTGAAGAACATGCAAATTTAGAGGTCATGACCTCTGAGTCACGCTCCACAGCTCGCGACCGTAAGGACTTTGCTTTTAAGCTGGCTCAAGGACTGTCCAAACAAGTTAATAACAAGACACCTGGTTAAAAATCAGGCTAATGCTGGTATTCCCGGTTATATCTAAATTAATGTAGGTGTTACGAGGTGGCCAGGTGTAATAATGCTTGAACATGGATCTTGTGCTCAGATACTCTTTTTTCTCATAATGCCATGCGCGCTAGGTGAAAAAGATGTATTCATTGAGGCGGGTTATTTAAAACAAGACGACAGATGTGTCATTTCATTCGGTGAGTGGCCATGAGTAGGACACAAATTTAACCACCCAATCGCAACCAACATCAACAACTGATTATTTTGCGGATTGTTGTATCGAATTGACATTATGTGGTATACAAGCACCCAAACACTGATAATTATCCGTATGCAATTTCAAATGTCAAGCGCCCAGCACGGACGAACTTACATGGTTTTTGAATGCGTTCAACCCCTTGGTCCCACCAACGAAAAAGGAAGACCACTTCTTGGTTCATCCCCCTCCTCCACTTGGTTCATATAGATAGAGAGGTACAGCGTTACGTCATCTTAGAAATTCATCGTCATGCATGTTTTGCCGACCACAAACGAAAAACTAGAGTACCAACAATAGGAAGCAAGGGCTGCTCCGCTTTTCCACATACTGTGGTTGACGCTTTGCATATACACTAATCGGCAGTGATTACAAATTGAGGTATGTGTTAGAGGTGGCCAGGGTGTAAAATAGAGTACCTGGATCAGTGTGCGCAGATACTTTTTTTCCCCATAATGCAATGCGCGCTTAGTGAAAATTTGTATTCATTGAGGCGGTTGATTTAAATCAAGACGACTGACGTGTTCATTTGTCATTCGTTGTGTGGCCAGGGTAGGACAAAATTTAACCACCCAATAGCACCAACATACAACAACTGATATTTTGCGGATTGTTTGTATCAAAATGACATATGTTGTATCCAAAGCACCAAAATAATAATTATTCCGTGCATATTCAAATGTCAGCGCCCAGCACGTACGACTGGTTTTGAATGGGATTAACCCCCTTGCACAAAACCCAAGTAATTTGAAAAGACATTCCTACAAAGTGGTTTTTAGATAGAGACCAAAAATCTGGAATACCTTTGGTCCATTTTGTTCGAAGCTTCAATGACGTACTTTAGTCAAATTCTTTCACCGCCACCACAATTCCGTTTGCTGTTATTCCATAGTTATCCATGCCGCCCTCAGTCGTTAGGTATTTGCCGTCTTGTTCAGGCAAAATAAAAATGTAGTACCGTTTTAATGACATCAACGATATCTTCCTACTACCATAAGACCAAAGCCATCACTGAACATATCTGAATAAAGCAGTAAGGGATTTAAGTGTTAAAACAATTATTTACCAATGTATTTTAATATTAGTACTGACATTATTTTATTTTGTGTGGGAAAGGATAAGAAAAAAAAACGAAAGAAAGAAAGAGAAAGAGAGAGAGAAGAGAGGGAGAGAGAGAGAGGAAAGCATCGTGAATCCTAGATGGGGGAAATTTTGGGACATTTGCACGGTTCTATTGTAAAAAAGTGGGGATCCAAATGCATAGTGGGGACATGCTGATGTCCCCCCATTTACGGTGCTACATTTTGTGGAGAAGATTCTTTCTTTCTTAGTGTGGGGTTTCCACTACAATCCCCGCGTATACGTTCGTTTACACAGTTTGAGAGACGGGGTCGAGAGAGATGGGGTTGAGGGTGCGAAAGACTTTATTAATGGTGGGGACCATGAGGGGACCCCTAATGACCCCCATATAGGGGTTAAAAACGTATGTCCCCACTATGAAAAGACGATTTTTCAAAGATTGGGAAACCACATAGGTGAGAGCAATTATTTGCAAAATATAACAAAGGCGCTTTTAGCGATTATTAATGATGAAAACATGATATTCCCAGGGTTAGAGGTTTCACTACCCTTTCATAGTGGGGCGTCCCCAGACTATTACAGTTTCGCAAGGGAGAGAGAGAGAGTGTTACAACAAAGCTGGGATGAATAGTACTGTAAATGGTAGGAGAGCACCCACAAATACACCACTCAGGTATGCCTCGGCTCAATTTATTTTTTTTTTTCATTTGGGACTAGTAACTGCTTATTTATCGCTTCGATTTTGAGAAATTCCTGTGTTAATAGAGAAATAAATGGTGTAGAAATAACTGCAGGAGTTACTTAAGAAATAAAAGGGTGATGCAGTTTCCTTTATGGGCGATAATTTGTCCGAGGTTGGGAAAAAATAATAATGGCCGAGGCGGAGCCGAGGTCCATATGTTGAATTTTTTCCAAGACGAGGATACATTAGTGAGCCAATAATTACCCTTTATTTCATTTCTATATACCGAAACCGGCGTAATATAATGAGAAAATGCATCGCGGACCCATGATTTCAGAATAATGGGCAGCAGACGGTAACTTAAATAAGCAATAAGTAGACGGTAACATATGAAAATCTAAAATTGTAATTAAAACGTCAGTTTGAGCAAAAAGTATGATTACATTAGCCGAGGCACACTCATGAAACGTTAAATATTGAAGGAGGCTGCATATCCCTCTTAGTTATATTAGTCCTGGCAGAAGTCCATTGCAGTTCAAAATTTTTGTTTGTTCCCTTAATTCGAACTGGAGTGTAACTGGTATTTTTTGTTTCAGCAATGTAAATGTATAACAATTAAGTGACCAAGGGGTTTTCACGCCGTTGGTGCCCAAGGGGGGGGGGGGGGGGGGTGGAGGGGCAAATGGGACCCCCCCCCCCCTAAGGAAACCACTTTCGGAGGATTTTTGCAGGAAAATTTATAACACGTGTGAAGGGTCATAAAGACAACCCCAAATCAGCAACAAAAAATGGAAAATTTGTTATTTTTGGGCTGCAAATTTAGGGGCCAAAAACATTGTTTTCCAAAAACACGCGGAAATTGGGAAAAACGACGGAAATTCAAATGAGCTTTGCGCTTACACCAAACCTTTTGAAACTGTTTTATGTTGATATCTATTCTAGAAGAACCAAATTACATATATTTAACACCAAAAATAGCAGTCTTAGGGAATTCCTGTATTTTTTACGGGTGTGCCTGTTTTTGCAAATGCCGTCATTTTCCCATAGAGTTGATACTAAGTAACTGTTCGGCCAACATCCATGATGAAATTGTTGTTTTCAGCACATAAGGGTTAATTTTTTTTATGTTACTATAATTGTTTACCTACATGGGTGTGTGAACTTATACCAGCAAAAAAAAAATGCTTGGTTCTTGTCTATTCTTATTTTTAAAATATTATGAAATGACTTCCGGTGTGCCCAAGGGGGGGGGGGGTCCATCGGACCCCCCCTATAAATTAAAAAATATTAACGCTTGGCAATTTTAATTATTTTGGTATGAAACGAAGCGCATTTAAAAGTCAGACAATTACAAAAAAAAATTTCGGATCGCACAATCCCCACGCGTAAAGCGGCCAGCGCGAAAACAAATTTTGGGGTCCCTAGAACCCCCCCCCCCCCTTGGTCATTAAGTATTAATGTTCTCCTATTATGAGCCAAAGTTTATGAAAAAGCGGCCTGCGGGATAGTGGTTTTCTTTTTTTTTTTTTTTTTTTGTTTTTTTGGACTCCATTTTGAATCCGTACAATCGATTTTCATTTTCCCTGTTATGTGCTCGTGTTGATGTACACCATTAAATGATCAGAGGTTTGGTTTTTAACAATCCCAACTGCAAAGCGGTTTTCAGAGGGGGTCCACATGAGCCCCCCTTATACACCAATCGGGAGTGCCACAAGAGCGTTAAAGGGTTAACTCTCGTCCCCTGATGAGATAATTCTAGTCCAGGGTGCACTAAAACACCAATGATCTCACAGAAGCTTTTAGGTAAGTGCATCCTTTCCGGTCTGTTTGTGTGTCAAAGTCTAGTGTTTCAGCTATTAATCATCCGTCCAAAGTATTGAGAGAACTTTAAGACACAAGGGGGTGAAAGCGAAGACAACTTATAGCCGCTACATAACTGTCTCACAAGTGATCGTACAATGTCTTTCACCAACAGTTATACTGCATTTAGAGTTATCGTGATTAGGATCGCGTCACGTCTAGAAGCACAAGTTTGTTTATTCACTTTCTTTCTTATCCCTAGATAAGGGAAGGAAGCCATTATCTCCAAATAATAAATGGAGATAACGCTTCGTTACCTGGAGGGAGATAGCAAGCTGAAACCCCCAAAACAACGCTCTATCTGGGGTTCTACAAAATCTGAACCCTAAATAATGGTCCTTATCTTAAGTTAACCAAAAGCTTATCTCGAGATAAGAAAACTGAACCCTAAAAAGAAACGGTCCTTTTCTTGGGGTTAATCAAAGCTTAACCCAATAACGGTCCTTATCTAGAGTTAACAAAGCGGAACCCAATAACGGTCCTTATCTCTAGATACCAGCTGAAACCCCAAATAACGGTTCTTATCTGGGGTTAACAACGCTATCTCTAGATAAGAACCTTATCTAGGGATAGGCCACATTATCTCCAATAAGGCTCAGCTAACTCAAAGATAACAAAGCTCAACCCAACTAATAACGATCTTATCATGGGGGAACAAAGCTGAACCCAAGAACGGTCGTTATTTGGGGTTCAGCTTTGTTAGCTCCTGTTAACGAAGCGTTATCTCCAGTTAACGGAGTGTTATTTGCCCGAGAGAATGTTCCTTATCTAGGGATAAGCAAAAGTGATTACACTTGTGCTTCCATAGAGTCGTCAATCCGAATATGGAAATATGTCAATCGTTGCCTCCCAAGATCAGCAACTAATATCAACGAAATATTACATTAAGTTTATATTAGTTAAAATATCTCTTTTTTCACTTCCATTGGGGCCCACCTGGGGGGTGTCTAAGGGGACCCAACCTAATTATGCGAAGCAGTGAACTCTTTCCACGTTTAGGCAATTGTATAAGTTATAAACAATAAAGTCGGTTGTGGCATTGAAAAAAACCAACAAAAGACTAGGGTTGTTTGGAATCATGTTAATGCATTTTTCTCACTACTTGATTCTGGAAAATATGGCCCTTTTAAATGGATGATAACCAAATTCTTGCTTTTCTGCCTTTTTCACCAAACGCTCAAATTTCGTGCGAGTCATCACCAAGCGATGCTGAATTTTCGCAAACATACAAGGACACTCGCGATTCGTATTACGTTTATATTCTAAGAATGAGAGTATTAAGAGCACTAATTCTCTAATACCAATACCTTTCTTTTAAGTTAGCTGCGGTAGCTATATCCAGTGCTGTTTGGCCAGCTCAAAATTTAGCAAAGGATCTCCAAAAAGACACAATTGTCTCATACGCGATAATATAGAGACCGAAGTGCTCATATATGCCTTCTGATTTTTCGCAAATTGATACACTGGTGTCATCTGTTGACGACCCATAATATCTATGGAAACATAACAATTCAAAGCATTAAGATATTACGCCAGCAACACAAAAAATATAACACATGATATAATGGATAATGCTATGAACACAATAAAGTTAAACTGTTGATATAAACTAGAGTATGTACGGAAACCCCCGTCTGCCCACCCCCCCCAGCTTAAAACCGCTATGCTTAAATTAACGGGGGCCTACCTTAGAACTGGTTTGACTTATAGGATGATTATTTGACAGGATGTGAAACCGTTCCGTAAAGCTCGAGTTCAGCCGTATGTTAACATCGTAATGTGGATTATCGTTAACGTTATGGCAGACACACAGGCAAGGGTCGGGGGAACTGCGGTTGTAACTACATTTTTATGTTCTGGAGCAGCGCTGTGTATAATTTAAGGTATCAGCATCTTCTTTTAAAAATTCAAACTAGATTAAATTTAGACCAGATTACCTTACATTGAATATGATAGCAGGGTGTGAATGGATTTAAAAAAAATAATAGACAAAACAGCCTAACAAAAAAAAAAAAAAAAACATTAATAAAGTAATGGAAAATGTCCAACCTGAGAATTGGTTTCCCAACAAGTCTTTCAAAAAACCTTTTTTTAATATGGGAAGTCACTTTAATTAAAATCTTATGTTTTTCTGGCACGGAAACCGACTGTCTTCTTACTCAACACTGCTCAAGCTGCCGACATTTTAATAATAGGCGAGTCAAAATAGAGCCATCTAATGCATCTATTCAAAATACCATAAATGGTGGCAAAGTGATGTTCATGTATACCTGATACCTTGACTCTAATAGAGAGAGTGGTTGAGGAGTGATTGAAATTTCTGACATTATGTATGCAGCGATTTAACCCTTGTCTAACAGGTTTTTGGCAATTCCAGCTAAGGTTTGCCTTCGTCGTCAAAAATGTAAAACGACCAAATTCTTTGTACTTTTTTTGATGGGTTATGGCCGTTAAAGTTCATCCTCCACGATTTCCAATTTCTGGGAAAATGAGAAATTCTGGGTCACGTAACACCACTTGTGCCACCCATCTTAGTGCTTATTTAGTATCAAGAGAACTTTAAAACCCTCAGCACCATTTTATCACAGGTCTAACCTAGGGTTTAACGCATACCGAACAACGAACCCCCTATCTGATGGTCGCCTCTATCCAGTGATACCAAAATAAGTACCCAATAATTCCGTAATACAAACGGCGCCTCCCTTGATGAAATAAGTTTTTGGTACCAAAGTAACACATTATATAGGAAATTGTAATTTTGGCTAAATGGCATTGCACGTACAATTGTAATTTAAAATCCATGCATCTTAATTATGCCATCAAATCAGTCCCAACTTATTTTCCTACATTTAGCAATAAGAATTCTTTTTTTTTAAATTAGTAACCGTAGCATTAATAGTCCATGTGTACCCTATCTTACGTGCAAATTTTGGTCGTATCTGTAAGAACTTCGCAATTTTTGTAGTTTGTCGGACATACATTACAACAAGCACTGTGGGCTATCTGACCATGGAAACAAGCAATAGCTCATAAACACAAAACCGCAAGATCGGGATCAACCTCAACTTTGTGAATAGCTTTTCTCCAGAATATTAACATGATAAAACAGAAGGTGGTGGAATCACGAAAAGCCACCTTTAAAACTAAAATTTTTCTTTTTTTTTTTAATTTTTTAGGTTTTTTCTTTTTTTAAACATAAAATTAATACTTAAGTGCCTAAGGGGGGTTCCTAGTAACCCAATATTTGTTTTTCGGCGAGTTCTCACTCTGAAAATATTTTCGAACCTTTCTTCTATTTTTTTGTAATTTTGTACCTTATCGCTGCGCTCTTTCCATAAACAATTTGCTAAAATTTCTGCCCGTTAATGAGATAATTAACTTTAAAACAGATCATTGAGTGTACGGAAGGTATTTTATACCCCTGCGTGAGTATTTGTCCTTAAGAAACTGCATTTTTTAGTCTTCAAAGCAATTTATAAACAAAATATGTGTTTTCAAATATGACTCATGGTCAAAAACCTCAACCTTGTACGCACTTTTTCTTTCCCGCTGACTCTGTTTTCCGGTTCTCTGATCTAAGATCCTCATTATACAAAGGGGCTTTTGAGTACAACACGCGACGAGACTTTGAGGGAGCATGTTTTTCAAGTACAATTGGTTGAAACATGTTAATGAATTTACAAGATCATTAACACTCAATTTGCCAACCCTGCGTTGATCGCTGCTAGTTCATTTTGCAAGATCATTTTTGAAAGCACAGAATCATTTTGTTTGTACATTTCCCAACATTGCATGAAACCTTTTGATTGGTTTCTTTTTCTCCGCGTTGGCGACGGCTGCGATCATGTGAGCATTTATTCCTATTCAACACGTTTTCATTGGGATGTCCTAGTACCATGGAACAATGCATAAGATGTGTTCTAAATGTAAATTATGTCACCGCTTTCGTGTACCTGAAGTTTTAATAATGCCAACGCATGTCTTAATGAGGCACGCGTGTCTGCCCTATTTTTTTTTCTTTTGTACTTCAAAATTATATGAGCCTAGTATGTTCATACTTTTGGTTCGTTGACATAGTATACTTGAAATAAATCCCAATTGCAACTACATGAACATCGTTTTACTTCGTAAAGAACACTTTGATAACAGTATTTACTGTGCTAGGAAATAGATATATTCGCCCAGCTAATAATGGTTTCAGAGTATAATCCCCACGCTTAGAAGGCCTTCAAAAATCCCACATACACACGCTTTGGGTTGCAATTTGCTGAGGTGTTTGTCATTGCCCCTCACTTCGTATCATAAGTCAATACATAATAAAACGATTTGGTTTGATCGAAACCCTAATTTCGCATTTCATTCACCCTTCCACTCTCTCTCCACAGCACATCCATTGCATACATACCATGGCATTGTCGGCAGTTCGTAATGAAATCTCGATTGGTTGATATCATTAATGTAACATGCATAATAGATAATAGATTACACATGTATACACTGTTTTCCTACATTACGTCGGCCAGAGTTTCCTCTTTGAAGGGACACAAAGACATTTCAAATGGTGCCTCTGAATGGAATAAGTGGTAACAGCGATCTTCGCATAATAACAAAGATGATTTTGTATTTCTATCTAATCGCCTACTAGTTATGTGAACATACTTCACAAAACCGATTGGGGTAAAGGGAAGCACGTTTAGGTTTAAATTAGTTTTTCCACTCTTTTGTCTTACTTCTCAGCCCATGCATTGTACTATCTACAACCATTTCAGTTGAAAGGTCAATTAGTATCATCAGAAATTCTGTTTTTCTCTATCCCTGTAAGAGTTTAACGTGTTGAGACATAAATCTTCTTAAACAGAGGTGGATCTCAATAATGTTCTGAGGTTTACATGTTTCCCATTTGTCGTATGTATGATGCTTAATAACGTGATTTAATATACAAAAAGAAACCGGTCAGTGTAAAACATAATAATGTAGTTTGATCTAGATCACTTTTCCTGACAAATTTTGTGGAATACATGATTATGAAAAGGTAACCATGAAAATAACAAAGAATCTCACACTTTTCAAATATTTTGGGATAATATCCGCAAATTAACAATTTTAATCATCCATTTCTATTTTTTTTCGCACCCACCCTGACTTATAACTGGGACATTAACTCACTTCTTATTGTGCAATAATTTGTTGATTTTCTGGGCTGGTCCCTTGGATTAATTCCCTTTTAATTATTTTGTTATGTTTGTTGTGTCATTCATTGTTTTTGTTTCCCTGTTTTTAATTTTCCCCGCGTTTATCCATCAAATGGAAATTGTTCTGGGTTTTACAAGTTTTCCATTTTGTCGTTGTTACGGATGCTTATTGCTTGGTGTTATCTACACAAACTCCTTTATTTATATATTAATTTGTCTATTTGCAAGTCAAAAAGTCCATTAGTTAACATTCATCATGCAGGGAGAAAATAAGTAATTATTTTTTATTTCATTTTTTCAGAGGCTCTGTTATCATGTAAACTATATTTGAAATCTATTTACTCTCATGTTTGTTAGCCCGGGTTTTCATATTCCTTGAATCTAGCTTTTTCATTATGGCCAGGGTTCCACGGCGCTTGGGCGCATGCGGTGATTCTGTATGTACATTGGCCTTTGGTGTAATGTGTTCTGAAAACCGCGACCAGAGTGATGAGGAGGATCTCTCTATCGCGTTTTTAATAACTGATTAATCGTGAGCTTGAAAATAATGACCAAGGGGGAGGTAAAAGTGAAAGGTATGATGCCGTGAAAAAGCTGTCAGTTTGTAAGGGAGGGGAGGCGAAATAGGTTGTTTGTTTCGGGACCCTCCCTAGAACACATACGCCCCATATGGCCATGATACTCTCTTCCTTATATCTTTAGACACCATCCCCCCCGCACCCCCCCAGCATTCATTTATAACACCTCGTATTTTGGTATCAGCGGATATCTATTGCTCCGTCCTTTCCCACCAAAATAATCACCAACCATACCTTTAGAAATTTCGGGTTTTTCCGGATTTTCCATGCGGATTTCAGCACTAAACAATCATGCCCGGACATCATGGCAAAACCAGGATTTAACATAAATAATAAGATTAGAGAGCCAAACTGTGGGCGGAAATATTTCAAAAATGTACTTTCCGCTAAAATGGCGGAGAGGATGAGAATCAATTAGACCGAAAAGTTTTTTTTTTATGAAGCTTTTGCTTTTTTAGCTCACCGGAGGATTGTTCAAGCTGGGTCATTGGTAAGATTGAGGTTAACGTCTTCTCCGAAGGACAGTTATCTCCTGGTTCATTTGTCCGGGTTGTCAAATAAACCACTAACGTTATTGGTAGGATTCTTTAACTACAAAACTTGTGCAAAAGTTCAGACGAACTTTGTATCCTCAGAAAATCACTTGAATCGTCAACAATAGCACGCGTGGTGACGGTTATTACCAGTTTAGTGACATTTACGAGTTTTATTTGTAGATGATTCTTTTTTTTTAAACACGTTATGGTGGATGCCTCTAAATGGTTTGCGATATTTGGAGACCACGCCGTGTAAAGGTGTCTTTGGCATAGTATGGAAAGCCTAATAATATTCAATACATATAGTAAGATTGTTGGGTGGAACAGTTGGGTTTATATTTCCACCTCATTTAGTCGTGGTGAAATGGAAGATTTGGACGATTTGTTATATGATTTTCATACGGGAAAAAGGTGAAGAGTACTATTTGTTCAGTTTTTTTACTGATGGCATGAGAAACTGATTAGGGCCAAAAGGAAAGTCATCTCCAGGTCTTTCTTCTTAGATATAGAGACAAAAACTGCCGTTTTAAGAAGATGACACGATGTTGTCTTGATTGGATGACTTGACCACGAAACCCCACCTTAAATCACTAGGCCGATATTTCAATTCGTCCATAGAATACTCTGTAAAATTAATATTTGTCGACAAAATTGGGTACTGTTTCGCTTATAACATCACACTAAACGCATTCTTGTATGTGTGGGTGTATATGTAGTGTCCAATTCTATTAGAACAAAACACTTCTATAAGCTTTATTACAAAGGTATCCTTGTAAGGTGCACTTCACGTGATGACTAATAATTGAAGACAGTGGTGATTAAGAAATAGAAAATTTAATTTAACAAACACACCTTCCATTCAAACAACCACATCCCAACATCCTTTTATGAACTATTAAGGTTGAGCCCGGCTACGGCGTGTGTCCAGGATTTTTATTGACACTGTAGGAAATGTGGTATGATGAATAGTAGCGGCTTAATGTGACACATGTCTATTGTAACCTTGGGAAATTCTAAAAAAAGGACTGTTGTAGATATTCTTGGTAGGCCTATATATGAATAATCATGGAAAATTTGTCCGGCCTTCTAGTTGCTGCGTGGTCAGATATCAAGGTTCAAAGGTCAATGGACCTTTATAGGCATGCGAGGGTCAGCCAATTAGCCTAGAAGCAAAAAGGTGGGTGTTCTATACCAGGCTTTGGTGCTCATAAATACAATGAACTCATATTCTTAGGCTTACAAAATGCAGTCATCGTTGCTTTTCAGCATAGAAAAGCACTTTATCAGAATTTGTACAGTTTTCCCCAAGTAAATTAGCCAATTCGTCAGGGGTACAAAAAATATCAAATTATTTATATCAGGCTTCGTAGTGTTTTTGTGTTTTTTGTTGTCTTTATTGTTGTTTTCTTTTTTTTTTTTCTTGTTTTTTTTTTAAAAAACATTTCTTTTTTTTTTTTTTTTTTTCTTTTTTTTTTTTTTTTTTTTTTTGTTTTTTTTTTTTTTTTTTTTTTTTTTTTTTTTTTTTTTTTTTATTCTCTTTTATTTTTTTATTGTTTTTTTTTTTGTGCAAAGCAAATATGGTTATTGTACAGTTACGGTAAAAGTCCCCGGATGAAACAATATTATTTTGAATATTGTATCGCATCCGGGCATTTTGACTGACTGGTAGACTTTTTGGACTAAAACCACTGTCAACGCAAGGTTTGAATTGTGTCAGCCTGAGATTTAAATAAAATATTGAATGGTCTTTTTTCGTATGACAAAAGACTATATTGCACTCGCCTAGAAAAATATGTACTCGTCTTCGAACTCGTACAATATTTTCTAGCTCGTGCAATATATTCTTGTATCATACTCAAAAAAAAGCCATTCATATTATATAAATATTAAACAAACACAGACCATAAATGAAAACAGCTACAATTTTGTCAAATCAGTAATGTCAAATGTTAGTGCGACAGATCGTAGAGTTGATGAGTCCATGTATGATTAATTGTAGGATACTAGTGATGGGCACTTTTGCACCAAATATTTCATTTGGGACCATTAAAAAACCCCATTATCACTGTTAAAAGAGTCAACTACAGAAATAGTCGGGAATGGCACGCACCAAATATCACGGAACACACACAGATCAAATGTGAGCTGTGATTCGCCTTACTCCGGAAAATGTTTCTCTCACAAAAAAAAAACAATCCAAAAAAAAACCACGCAGACAATTAAACGGACCTTCTTGTAGGTCAGGAGAATAAACAATGCAATAAGATCGGGGAAGGTAAGGTTTCGTACTCAAGTGTATCGCCTTATAAGTATTCAGAGAGGGAAATTACACTGCACTAGTGCTAGGCTGCCAGCTACTTCTACAACCTACTTTTGCACAGAATACACTGATTAACGGTGGCGAATGTCGTAGAAGGTAGCCAACGCAACCCCCGTCAACGCCCCACCCATACTCGCCTAATGCTCCTGGTTCATGATGCTCTAGGTACGACCGGCCAAAAAGGCGATTGGACGGCGACCACCCCCTCCCGCTGATAAACACATGAATCAAATACAAATAGACTTGTTGGAAGTGGAACTAGAACTCCAACCGTTGTATCTAAAATGTCTGGATGGAGGCACTCTTTCTAGAATGCCCAAACCCAGAGAGGAAGCGTGAGCTCGAAAATCATATCCCTAACTAAGACACTAGTCAACCAACATGGTTTTTTGTGTGCCATTTAGATGACTGAGGAAATCCAGTTCAGTTGGCTTAATGTGTCCCTTGCTGCAGGTTTCTCTGAGCTGTCTGCAGCTCTGGTGAGACGTGGAAAAAACCCCGGTTTTCAGGGTAAAAGAAAGAGTCTGATTCTGGGCCAAAAAGGCCTGCTTGTGGAAGAATAAAGACCTCCTTGCGCTCAAAGCGGTGGTGGGCCGCGTCCGTAGACATGCCATGTATATCCGAACCCTTATGGCCACAGAAAGTTCCAGAAGACTAAGCGCTTGGTTGGGTTCCAAACTGTTCCGACGCAGAAGTGCACAAAACAAAAACCAGTGGCAAAATCCCACTCTGGAACAAGGCTACGAACCGGGAGACGATCCGTAACATACCTTTTCATTCACCAGATTGGACAAGACGGGGCTGGAGGACCTCTCACCAGTTCCCCTCCCTTTGGAACAGGAATCTGTTCCTGGTTACACAGTCAGATCTAGCAGACTGGGAAACCACAGCTGCCCTGGCCACAATTGGCCTTCCAGCATGACCAAGCGTCCTCGAGATAGAGCCACTTGTGTACGTTTGGGAGCATGACAACTGGAACATGCTGGAGTGGGCTAGGATCAAGCATAGCTACCAATCCTACCGCCCCAAATCGTGAACGATTCCACGGTGGCATTCCACCCTCTAGAATATTTTGCGGCAAACTGGCAAAGAGGAGCTGCCACTCTCCTACAACATCCCTCTGACTTTTTGGCTGTGTCCTGTGATGGGACCGCCTGGGAGACATCCGCAACCATTGTCTACTCCCGGAACACGGAAGGCGATCAGCCCGATGTACAATTCGGCGGCGCCAGCCGCGAATAGCCGAAGCATCTCCCTGCATAGGCTGGGACTGATGACACCCCCTCCTTGATTTTATATGTCACCACCGTCATTTGCGCAGCGGACCACGATTTATTTACCTTCGTCCTAGGCTGACCATGAGGAGACCAGTCCGCAATGCCAGAAAGAGGCGACCAACTCAGAAGGCGGGGTGATGAGCCTGGGAGGCTGGTCAGCGGCCCTATCCCCGACGAGATAGAGATGACCCCCCCCCACCCCGACTTAAAGCATCCGTCATCATGGGGTTTAAAAAAAACGCATGGAAATCCATGTCATGGGTTTTTGATAGGTCACAGGTAGCCCTGATGACTCCCCCTTGCCCTCATATGAGTGGCAAAGTTCACCATTGAAGTTCTGAGGTAACCTTCGTCTTCCTGCGGGAGGGAGGTTGAGGTTTTTAACCACTGCTCCCACAAGTTTTCAGAGGAGGGCAGCGAAACAAACGTAAATCGAAACCCTAAGTTCTGCATCTAATTCGGGTACCATTATTTGCTCTCATTTTAAGACGCAAAATATCATGTCACGTCCACCCCCGCCTTGGGTATTGGTAGACAGACTCTCTCGAAGTTTTTCGGAGGAAGGGTGTGGTTACCACCTAGCACCTTATAATAATTTCTTTTCACTTCTTTAAAACAAAATATATGCTATCTGCTTTGTGCACTTAAAACCTGTGTGTGGTATACAACTCAGTTCCTTCATAAACTCCCCCCCGAAAACCTAATCAAAATCACACATTCCTGTATCTTTAACTCAAATAGTAAATTGACTTATTAGCAACAATCAGGGAACCAAGTTTTCCCATGAATATACTTCATTAAACATTAACGTCGCCCACATCACACAATACTGTCTTATTTTTGAAAAACATGTTTTTCCGAGAAAATCGCAATTCAAAATCGACCACGCAGTTCATGTCTATATACGGTAGAACGAAGCATAATAAAAAACATCTACACTTTACTATTTGAATAAACTTTTTAAGTCCAATATAAACCATAATCCAAATTTAATACTGCAAATTAATATATCTTAATTAGGCTACAAGTTATAAGTCTGTATGTGAAATCACAAATATGTATATTGTAAAATCCGACGCATATTACGTCAATGTACGTAAAATAGAACACTATGTGAAAAGCTTGGTTACTAAATAACGAATGGAAAATACGTCAAAATAGGTCTGTATGTGAATCGTTTATTTTGTGATCAGCAAAATAAGAACGCCTATACAACACGTGTAATGAATGGCGATTTTACAAATACGACAGTATGTGAAAAAATATGATATGATGATTTTGAGGAAAATGACAAAAATCTGTATTATAAAATAACATAATTAGGCATCCTCACATAACTTTGTGGATGGCAAGAAACTCGATGAACGAGTAAAGTAGGCGGCGTTTCGCAAAAAACCTCAAACGGTGAATACGACAGATGTGATGGGGCGAATTTTACTAGACGTCAAATGGAGGACTATTGGAACGTTCTTGGATTAATGGAAAGAGGAGACCGTATACCAACCACACCTGTACCAATATCAAAAGGATCAAAGGCTTTATAAACTAAAAAAATCCTAGGAGTCTTAAACACCCCCTTAAATGGTTCAGGGCGGACGAAGTTTAAGATACAATTCATGCAGATTGTGCATACTGTGTTTTGAAAATCAAGGCACAGGGTGCATTTGATCCCTTTTCCCTATTTGCTAATTGTGTTTGTTGACCACCAAAAACCTTGGTATAGACACCTCATTTGTGCTTTTAAAACCAATGGTTCGGAGTTATATCCATGATAGGCCTTATAAAGGTCATTGACCTTTGACCTGAATATCGACCAAACGCAGCTGCCAGAAGGCGGACAATTTTGTTTCAATAATCACATTATCCAAAAGATTATACAAAAAGTCCTTTTATTAGATTTTTCAAGGTCGAATCGCCATATGGCCTCACTAGAAAGAAATGTAATCCATCCATTATTGCGTTTTCAAATTCCCTTAGACTTTTATAGGCATTGATTTTGCATTAAAACATAAGCGCGCGAAAACAAAATGGCGGAACCCCTATAACTCAAGTGTTAGAAAGAACACATACAATCATAACTAGCATACCCTAACCCCTGTAAAGGTGAATACGTCACATTCTTATGGTAAATGGCCGGAAACAATCAACAGGGTAATCAAAACGCTTTTATTTCGACATTGTTCAATATTATGAATAACGAAATTAATACTATTTTGCCCAACAGTGTATAACAACATTTTTGATCTGAATAGTCCTGTATTAATGTAAACATACTTTCAACGTTGGGATTTTTTTTGGGTTTGTTTGGGGCCTGGTTGCGATTATTATCGAGTTATTTATTACGAACATCCGGGGAATTTCCTATCGTACCTACCGTGCGTTCTTCGGTGGTCGTAATCCGAACATTGTTTCTTATCCGAAGGTTTTTTTTAATTCCGAATGCTCGTTTATTCGAAGGTGTGTTATTCTGAGGTTGTTTCTCAGAAGGTACGTTGATCCGAAAATGAAATAAGTTCGTTGATTCGAAAATGAATAAGCTAAAACCAATCTTGAGTTAATTCTGATCTGCAGTTGTGAGGTGAAGGAAAGGTTTTCTATCCGCGATTCTTCAAAATTGTAAACAAATCGCGCCCCTGTTTTCATCTGAGTCCATTAGTTGCCCTGTTGTATTAGAAATGTTTTAGTAAAGACCACATGTAAGTGGCAAGCTTGCATGCCGTATGTGTCAAGAAATGACGATTTTTATGCAATATTTATAATAAAGTCGGAATCTGACTTTTATTATTAACAAAACGTCGTAATGGCATCTTGGAGACGCTTTAAAATGCTTTAGTGTCTGATTTTAAAACGAACAGTAATATACGGTGAAACGACCTAACATTAGCAATTTGAGACAAAATATGTGTTTGAATTTGGACAAATGACTAATATGGCTGTAATTAATTGTTACTAAGTCTCGAGCGATTCCTCACGTGATATATATTTATTTTCAAAAGTAGTATCATTGTCAGATCAAAGGCAGATTGCGCACAGTATAATAATAATGATGATCGAGGCTAATCAAGTCAGGGCGAAATTTTTCATTTCATGAGGGATAATGAGTTGGGGCCCCCCGTGGGGTTCCCTATTCAGGCTGCAGAAATAAATGAGAAATTCCCATCAATAGCGACACTGGGTATACCTTATTGTTATACTAAAGAGAATAAAGTGAAGTATAAAATGATAGTGAAAAAAAGAAGAATCGGGTATTAACAAAGCATCAATGTCTCTACTCCATTGTGACACTTCATATTAGTCCACTATTGAGAAAATTAACGACCTTTGACTCATTTCATGCTTGTAAAAAAACAAATCATTTCAGGTCAAAAAACGTCGCTTAAAATGTATACTAACGCGATTAACGGTGAGCAACATGCTAAAGATAATTTCTCAGGTATCAATGTCAACCTTATACAATTGTTAAATCTGGCAACCTGCATCTTTACAAGGCCTATCGAAAGGAACTTACCTGTCAATTTTTAAATTGGATGTTAGTGGTGAGGTCAAAGTGACAAACGTCGGCAAGCTAATGAACCAATGATTACTTACACGGAAAAAGCTATTATACTCGATTTTCCTCTGATAGGTGACCCGTACCATTCTTGCGGAGGTGAAATTCAATGAGGCGCAGGGACTTCTGTTCATCATGTTATTGTGAGCAATGTTAAGACCTGAAATGCACTATAGTGCGTTTCCATACACGAACGAAATTGTATTCAGTGGCAGCTGAGTGAGTTAAATGACCCGGGTGTCCTCCAAGATAATCCCGGTGTGGCACATGCATTGGAATTCTTTCATTTCCGGTTAGAGCAGTTTGGTTGACCCTATACGACTTAATGGAAGGTCCAAAACTCTAGGGGACGAACGTATCAACGCGAACGACCTATAACTCTCCTCTACCCACTGGGGTGTACCCCTTCTACCCCGTTTTCTGGTGGCAAGTATTTAACTCGTCTTACCGAAGGGGTTGGGTTGGGTTGTTCCCAAACGTAGCTAATTTGGGAGGCTCTGAAAGACAGCCGTTTTGTGAGGACATTTATGAGGGGTAATGATCAAACTGATAAATTAATCCTTTCGGAACTGAACATTTGATAACAGCCTTTCTTATTGTGCCCTTTGTTTACGCTTAGCGTCCAATAAAAAAAACTGTGCCGGGGCGCTACAATTCCAGATCCAGGTCTTATAAAACAAAATGGACAAAGAGAACTCAACGGAAAACTTTTCCCGGAGGTGGGCTGTTTGGGCCTGCACAATATTATTCATTACTGGGATTAACTTATGATATTCATATATTTGGATGAAACATAGGCGGTAATCGGCTTTCATGATTTACTTGGCTTTCTTGATCAGGCTGACCTCTATAGACATTTTGACTCGAATTTGTTCTCGTGCTCAGGTCAGTGGTCATTTTGACCAAAATTGGTGGTCATAGGGCAATTTATCGCAATTCACTGTCTGTCCTCACATCCGTCAGCCTAAATAGCATCCACAATGTCAAAGTAAAATGCCGGACGACAGGACAAGACCGATCGTTTTAGTAGTATAGAGGATGGATTAAACCATGGACCCTAGTATATAGAGAAGACCAACAACGCGAAAGCCACAAATAACTAAACCAATTACCCATTCATCTCGACAAAAGCAGGCACTCGATGTCTTTTGTTGTGCATACACCCGACGGGCGTGATCATTATGAATGTCTTTCGCTCGCGATCGGGTGCAGTACACAGCAGTGTAAACTGTCCACCAAAACTAGGTCGGTTCACCTCATGTTCCGAACCTAGTGCCGTAGGGGTTCTTGGAACAAGCGTAGTACACTCAGTGTCCATGTTTTATTGAAATTGATGCCACCAAATGAAAAGACATCCCCTTCAGAAAATGCCAAAAACCGCCATCAAAATCGTGTGGTTTTTGTAGCTAGCACTTCGACTGCAGGAAAATAAGCTTTCATATTGGACCCGAAATCTTGTGAGATGATTTAAAATGTTCCGACCACTTCCGAACTCTTAAGATGGTGGTATGAAGGTTCATTTATACCTTGTAACAAAAAGTAATGTCTTAAACTGTGCAAAGGAGTGCCCTTCGTGTAATTTCAGAAAAAACGCAACTTATTTTAGTTGTTTTCACTTCCGGTGAATAATTAAGAAGTCGGTTAAAGAATTTAGAATGTTTTTTATGAAAATTTCACTGTACCTTGTAACAAAATGTAATGTCTGAATTGTGCTCAAGTGCGACTTCATGTAATTTAACCAAAAAACATATCAAATTGTAGCCAGGCTTTACTTTTCGGTTAGTTAATTTGTTGTCAACGGTTGTTATGGCATACGGGTAGCCGGTGAGTGGTTGGTATGATGAGTGATGGTAATATGAGATTCCTAGCCCAAAATCTTTCGTCCCAGGAGCTATTTCAACTCGACTCATAGTGGCGCTATCATGATAATAGTGCGCTTTATTTGTTTAAAAGTATTATGTGATCATGTTAGGAGCGTCCGTCTCATGGATACACGCGGCCATGGTTCAGACATTAGCTGAACAAATCCTGACCACCACCCACAAAAAGCATTAACAATGACTTGTGGGGATACGAGCAAACAAACAAAATTCAATTTGAGTATTACAAAGAACGTCATTCTACGGGCACGTTTGTGACCTAAAACGGTAAATTTTGATTCAACCCAACGCTATGTTGCCAATATAACCAATTTGTTATAATTTGATATAATGAGTACTTTTAGTTCCAAACCACCAAAGATAATGTTTCACCTTCGCCAGATTGGTAATTGTATGAGGGGCGGGGGGGGGTGGGCATAAAGTTCGATCACGTTGTGACCTCAGGTTCAAAAAAGAGGTTTTTAGAATTCAAAACTTATCTGTAAAATATGCGATATTGTTTATTTAAGTACTCACATTCTTATTTCGAAAGACATTGTTACTTTCAGAAAGACATTGGTCATT
The DNA here is from genome assembly GCA_023653785.1 of Ophioderma brevispina. Taxonomy (NCBI): domain Eukaryota; kingdom Metazoa; phylum Echinodermata; class Ophiuroidea; order Amphilepidida; family Ophiodermatidae; genus Ophioderma; species Ophioderma brevispina. The sequence continues at coordinate 36,815 of JAMKCH010004919.1, read as the reverse complement.
ACAACAATGTTGGTAATTAAAAGTAACAAGCAAACTCTACTTGGTAATTAACAATTATATCACGTACGGTCATAGTGTGGACATTGGTGCTTACGTGGTGGGGCCACATCTCCATTGACTTATAACCAAAATTGGGACCCATTGTTAATGTGCCCAAAAATGAACTTTGTAATAACTTGCAAAAGAAGAAATCTAACTCCTTGTATGCAGATTTCTTGTGTTTGAAATAGTTTTTTGCAAGTCTGCTTAAATTTGGCAACTTCCCCCAAACTTTCAAAAGACACATGAGAAATCAGGTTAAGCCATTCTTTATTAAACTATTGTTGTTTTCAGGTTTAAACTATCATGTTCATAGTTTTAAAGGATAATACAAAGATAACACTGCTACTTTTTCAATATGAACACAAATTTAGTCCTTCAAACACTAAATTAGTGAGTGCCGGTCACGTGTGGACTGGAATTAGCACATCAATAACTTTGGAAAGAAGAAAGATCTAAACCATTATTTTGTATAAATGGAACGGTACATATAAATGGCCTTTTGACATGAAATATGAAACATTACTGAGACAGTGGTTTTCTGTAATAAAAATTCGTGGTCTTTTTGGTCGTGTGTGACGTAACAAAGTCAATTAAAACTTCTTTGATTAATATTGTCTATTTCGTATAAATTGTAATTTCTTCAACATTAAATTTTGAAAAATTGAAGACTACGCACAATAAAAGTGCGGCTGGTATTTCAAACAAAATAATACTATTTCAATATAAACATAAAGACTGAAGCAAAATGGCGTAATTAGATGGGCCGTGTGTCATTGCGGCTTTTTTTGCACATTGAATTTTTGATCTTACAAAAATGTAGATAATGGACTAGGGATCCAATCAAACCAAATCAACATTTTTTACCCTTCGTTGGCGGACATCTGGATTTCAAATGGTTGCATTTTAAACATATTTGCCTATATCTTGCGACTTCTGAGCAGCAACATAGCAAATAGGAAGGCGACAAATTGGTGGCAATCCCATGTTTGTGATGTCAAGGAACACAAATATTACTTCCGAAAAGGCACAGAGCGTTTCCTTCAGGGGCCCAATCTTGAATTTCAAAAAGCCGCCATTTTTCATTCTATACTCGCCCATTATCGGAATTTCTGAGCAACATAAAAGGCTCCATTGGGGGCAATACCTGTTTGTGATGTCAAGGAAATCACATTATTACATTCAGAAAGTCATAATGTTTCCGTCGGTGGCCATCTTGAATGCAAAATGGTCGCATTTTAAATACTTCGCCCAAAGATCTTGATTCTGAGAAGCCAAACATTAAAAGCACCACACCATGGTTGGCAATGCCCATGTTTGTGATGTTATGATATTGATTTGTGGCAGAGTGTCACCGTAAAAGACAAAAGCTAAGGGACCATCCCCAACAGAAAATGGTGCTGGAGACCTGGCAAATCCAGCTACTATTTAGCAATTGAAAAGTGTGAATTGTTTACAATGTGCACCAAGGTGTTTTAAGCCCGGATCGGAAGTTGTGCTTCCAAGGTCAACATTGGTCTCTTACCAATTCGGATGAATGGGTGCTAAAGCCTACTGAAGGTCCAACCTGATATTTGCAAAGAGGCAATGGACAACTGTGTCGTAAAACATAACGTAATGCTGCTTTCATCATCAGCACATAAAACTTCCAGACTCTATCAACAACAGTCAGAAAGAAGAATTCGTATATGAAGCACACTATATGATATTGAGTCATCTGCATACAAGAATACCGCATTGTGCACAGTGAGCCTCTACTGCAGGAGAACATCCAAGGCTATGCACTTATCACAGCCTCCGCCTGGAAGAATCAGAAAAAAAAATTTGCAGCTACAGGAGGTGTGGGGTTTCTTTTTTCATCCCAAATGCTCTCAAGTCACGTGTCAGCCTTGGCAACTGTAATGAGCGCATCATGAAGCTTACACTGATGGGTAATCCTGAAACATACAGGTCTTTGCTGCTAGCATCCAGATGAAGCTGTCTCTCGCTTTTTAACCATGGACTGTCCACTGTCACCGGTCCGGTCCAGCCCTAATCTTATGTGCATGCCCTGGATAGTGCGGTGCTAGACGTGGGCCTGGGGACGCGCTGTTCGCGTGCAGAGGCGGGTCAAGCAGAGGTGGTGTGTGCGTGAGGGAATTCGTGAAACGGTTTAGCCTTGTTGCTTGTTGCACTGACAAAAAAATCCAAAATCAAGCAAGTAGAATGTGGACACAGGCCTACCGTTGCCAAAATGGAGAACTTGTCAGCTGGACTACAATCTGGTCATGGATTAACAGCATAAGAACTCAAAAGAGCCTTACATCACTTTGAAGCTGTTAAAAGTCTAATATTCCGGACTTGCCTCCGGGAGCATAGAAGAGTTGAACAATTCCAAGAGAAAAGGTTAAATTGTGTTTGTAGACTTTCCAAGGCTTGGACAGTGTTAACAGAGATGTATTGCTGCATATTCTTACAAACTATGGTGTCCCAGACGAGACTCTCAAAGCAATTGCCATCATGTATGATAACACATCTAGCATTAGGACACAAAGGAGTTCCTAAACAAACTACTGGAAGCAGCACAAGGCTGGACATTCGGTCGCGTGCGCACCCCAGCAAAGACTTTAAAAATGGTACCTACTGCATTCTGTCAGGCGTCGGCATTCAGAGTGGAGTAAGGGATGTTAACATGCGTAGATACCGAAGACTAACCCCTACTGTAGCTTCACGCATTGGTAGACGCGTGGCCTCGGGTTATGGCTTAACGCAGATAGGCATCGCCCTATGCGCCAATAGGCATGGGAAGGATTTAACTTTTAACTGGAATTTCCTCCAAGGAGATACTCTTGCTCCTATTATTTTGTAGTCGTGGTTGATTACATCTCAGACAGTCTTGACATAATGAAAGACAAGGGGACCTCACCATCAAAAACCAAGCGTTTAGGACGTCACAAAAAGGCAGCACTCACAGACATTGAAATAGCAGATGATCTAGCTCTAACAGCCGATCTGATATGTGGTGCCCAAGATCTACTAACCTTACGTGTGATGAGACAAAGTCGGCCTACATCTAATTGCCAAGAAGACGGAATATTATGACCATCAATGAGGAAAGTTCTCATCAATCTATATGCACTACAGAGTTCAAGTACCTGGGGTCCTCTGTTGCCGACAGCAGCAAAGACTTCCATGTCACGCAAAGTATAAACTTGGAATGCCTGCAATAAATTACACCACCTATGGCAATCTGGTATCTCCAATTCAACCAAGCTGAAGTTCTTAAGAGCCTGTGAAGAGAGTATCCTGTTATATGGATCTGAGACATGGACAATGAAGAAAGAGCTACAGGAAAAACTGGACCATTGCACCTACACCAGGCTTCTATGAAGGTACAAAACATATCTGAGCAAATATATGACGGGCAGAGATATACCTTTAATCTAATCTTCTAGTTGCCAACGCCAGCCCCCCACGATATTGCGGTCGTTGTTATCGTGCGATTGATCAAGAAGTCTCGGACATCACATGCTGGAGGTTACCATGCCCAAAACAGGGGTCGTCGCCCCTTTAACTACATTGATGTGATTGCTCGAGACAAGCAGCAGGATCCATCTGCCATCCCCAACTTAATGACGGACAGGAACATTTGGCCGCTACATGGTGAACAGCATCTCGGCTGCGGCCGCTAGATAGATTGGATATTGGTTTTCAAACTTGAAAATTGCATGGAAACATAGGGGCAGGCCAATAACATTGAAACCTATATACCAAATTTAGTAAACACCCAGAGCTAGGGCTCTCCTAGGATTCCACGACTAAGTGTTCTGGTGCAATAGGGTGTATATTTGATTAGAAAGCAGCATGCATTTGAGCTATTTTACTCATAAGGCCAGATATCGGGCAAAGTATATGTGAAAAAATAGTGGCCATTTTGAACTAAGATGGCTTTCAGAAGGAAACAATCTGTGACTCTCTGGATGTAATATTAATTTTCCTTAACATCACAAACATGAGTATGCCAAAAAAGGGAGCCCTTCTATGCTTGCCAAAAGTCCAGATATGGCGAAGTATAATTAAAAATGCAGCCAATTTTGAAAGTCCAGATGGCGCCAAATGAAAGATGGCAACTTTTGGATGTAATATATGTGTTCCTTGACATCACAAACATGGGTTTTGCCACCAGCTTGAGCTTCCTATGTTGATCAGAAGTGCAGATAGAGAGCAAAATATGTTTAAAATGGCAGCCATTTTGAAATTCAAGATGGCCGCCTAGAGGAAACAATAAAATGTTATTTTTGTTGGATGTGCATTATATAGTATTTGCATTCACTGACATCACAAACATGGGTTTTGCCACCAGCTTGAGCTTCCTATGTTGATCAGAAGTGCAGATAGAGAGCAAAATATGTTTAAAATGGCAGCCATTTTGAAATTCAAGATGACCTCCTGAAGGGAACTATCTGCGACTTCTGGATGTGAAGTTGTGTTCCTTGACATCAACGGTTAACATAAAAGTCGAATATACTGTTCCGTAATGTCTGCACCCAACAATTGTATCCAACACCTTGTTTAGTGAACTCTTGGCATTACCTTTGCATGGAATCTGTTCAGATCGTCGGCAATTTGAATGCTGACATGCTGCGTCGAGATAGGGTATATTTCAAATACTAGTAATTTTCGATATCGAAAATTAGACATTGAAAAGTTACTACTTTTCGATATCGAAATTTGATAGTTTTTGTATATTACTATATCCTATAGGATTTGTTCACCTTTAAAATTGGTAGTTTTCCTGTAAAAACGACGGTGCACGTAGTGTTATTGGTTACGGGCTCTCGATAATATTCTACTTTAGCTTCGTAGGAGCAGAATAAATTACTGTCCGACATTTACTTAGGCGACTAAATAAGCCCCTATGCGCACGTAACCGTTTGATCATACTTAAAGGGGCATTTCGTGATCCACAGCCTCGTCCCCCCGACTTACCTAAGAAATTGATATTTTAATATCATCTGAACCGTAAACATTAGTAATCCATGTGTGCCAATTTTACGTGCAAATTCGGTTCGTGTCTGATAGCAAATTCGCAATTTTGTATTTTCTGTCCGTAGACGGACAGAAATTATAGCACAGTGACCTATGGGACCGTGGGAAGCGAGCAATTGCCCATAACACAAAAACGCAGTCGTAATCAGCTAAAATGTTTTGAATAAGCTTTCTCAAGGACCTAGTGAACAATGAATAAAATAGAAGGTGCTGGAATCAAGAAATGCACCTTTAATGTGTTTCTTGGTTGTTTCTTTTGCACGGTATCATGTATGTCTGGTGGGAATTCTGGCGTATTTTTTCGCGGGTATTGGGGCTTTTGAACTGTGCTGTGTTTGCCGGCCATTTGTTTTGTACGTATTGACAATGTAGAAAATTTACCCAACATTGACTGTTACCTGTTAAACAGGTTTAGTAAGATTCAACCCATCGTGTCACCTCTAGTACTTTCCCGAAGGTATGGGCATTGAATGAGGGGCATGTGCAGTGGTGGAAATTAAAAATCAAGCTAAATCTATTGGAACATGATAGTCCGATAGGAGAGAAAAATCAATTCAATACTAAATTGAAAACATTCAAGTCAACGTAAGCGCATTATAGCTACATGAAAACATTCTGACTAATCGTATTTGCTTCAGTGGTATTCAGCATCGTTCAATGTAACATCAAGTGAGTCGAATGCTAATGACAGTTGAGGACCACGTGTTTTGGATAATATGTAAACATGAAAGGCCAGTTATCGAGTTCTTTCCTGAAACAGGTGAATCGGGCCACATATTTTCTTTTTATGCCTCCTCTCCTAACTAATCGACGCTGTCCAAAACTTTTCCTCCGGTGACACGATGGGTTGAATCTACTATAGTTAAACATTTAACTAACCGTTCTGAGAGTGTAGTGCATTGTGCATAAGCAAAGAAACTGGACACTTTTAACTGACGAGGTCCAAAACCATACTGATTAACCTAATGATATTTTTAAAAAAAATAGACCAACAGTCACTTCCATCCGGTTCCTTTACATGTTAAAAGTTACTACACTATGAAAGCACAATAATGAAAGGAAAAAACATACATCAGAAAAAAGTGAGTTTTAGCTTTTAAAAATAATTTTAAAAATAATTCAAAACCAAAAACCGCTCCCAAAAAGCACACTTTGGTTTGAATAGCCTTGATTCTAAGATTGTATTATTAAATTTCTTACGCAAATATTTCCCCATGTACTATAAGATGGACGAGTATCGCCAGCCATAAGGACAGAACGTATTGATGCAACGCGTTGCGGGAAAAGGTAGGCAAGCGTTGCGGTATCGGCCAATTAGAATGACAAATTTCGGTGACGTATTTCAAAAATTAGACCCACAACGCGTTGCAAAGTATCTAGCAACGCGTTTTTGGTAAAAAACTCACAAAGCGTTGTAAGCCTTCCACAAACGAGTTGGCGACTTCGCAACGCCTTGCGAAGGTTCACAAGCCATAAGGTCATAACGTATTGCCGCAACGCGTTGTGAGAAAGTAGCAACGCGTGGCGACATTTCGGCAACGCGTTGCGGCGTCGGCCAATCAAAATCATGGCTTTCTGTGACGTATTTCCACATAGATCCAAAAGATCAACAACGCGTTTGCAGCAATACGTTATGACCCTTATGGCATTCACAATGCGTTGCAAGCCTTCACAACGCGTTGCGAGCTTCACAACACGTTGTAAACTTCACAACGCGTTGTGAAGGCAATAAGGGTCATAACGTATTGCCGCAACGCGTTGTGAAGGTTTGCAACGCGTTGTGAGGTCGCACGCGTTTGTTGACGCTTTAGATTTTTGAAAATACCGTCACAGAAATTAATGATGTTTTATTAGCCGACACCGAAACGCGTTGCCGAAATGTCGACAACGCGTTGCGAAAATGTCGCGTTGGGACTTTCTCACAAAGCGTTGCGGCGATATGTTATGACCCTTATGGTTGTGGACCTTAGCACACGCGTGAAGTTGGAAGCTTGCCCAACTCGTTGTGAAGCTCGCAACGCGTTGTGAAGGTTTGGACAACGCGTGCAAAGTATCTAGCCAACGCGTTTGGCTATTTTTTGAAATACGTCACAGGAATTCATGATTTGATTGGCCGACGGTCGCCACGCGTTGACGAAATGTCGCAACGCGTTGATTTTTTTTTTTTTTTTACTTATCGCACGCGTTGCAGCAATTACATTATGGCCTTTATGGCTTGCGATATAGTTATGGCCTTATGGCTTGCGATATTCTTGCCTTCACAACGCGTGTGAAGTTTACCCGTGTTGTTTTTTGAGTGTCCAACAAAACGCCACAATTAGGCACTCTACTTTTGCATAAAAACATTCTCATTTCAAATTACTTTCTGTAAAATGTCATTCAATTTCCCATCAGCCTTTTTTTATATATATAGGAAACCCAGCATTGACAACAAGATGCGGTACGTACATTGTACCAAGTTTGATGCAAAGAGACGGCCCCTTTGTGCTCGACCTGGATAACAAATGAGTTTCAGTGCATCAACATTAATTTTTAATTGCCACAAATTGCTTTCCAAACCGAGTTGTGCGATTAAATACATTGTATTGAATTATCTGATTTAACCTGCATTAGAAAAAAATATTATTAGGTTACAAATTGCATTTTACGACAGACATAGGGTAAAGCTTTGAATATGAAAACACTAAACAGAGCTATTTCAACCCAAAATGGAATGAATAGTTTACATGTTTGATTCCCCTTACCCCCCCCCCCCTTTCCTCCCCCCCCACTGGCAGCATCAAAAGTAAATATCTAATCAAATTAGGTCGTTTTACAAGACACTTGCATCAAAAATGTGGTATACTCAAAATTGTATTGGTGTCTTATGGAGTTCAGAGTTGGTAAAATGGGTCCTATAGGTTGCACGCTTGTTAGACCTACATTTCAAAACAACTAAGTGAATTGTGATCATTTTGTTAATATTTTAAGGCAATAATGGCACAGTGGCGTCACCAGACCTTTGCCAAATTGGGGGGGGGGGCTGAAGGGGTGCCGAGGTATTTTTGAGGGGGCAAATTTGGTCCTTCTCATAGACACTGTACAAAAGGTCAGTTCATTTGGGGGGGTGGCGGGGGGAAAGGTTCTTGTCTAAGGGGGGCTGCCCCCCCCCTGCACCCTGCCCCCCCCCCCCCCCCCGGCTGGTCTACGCCAATGATTAAGTGCATTGACTCATTTTACTCGTCATCTCGTTTTGCCGCAAACGTGTAATTGTGCGACTGTTAAATGAACGTTGGTATTAGGACACAGAATCAGATATTTTATCAGTTAGTCCATCTTTTTTATTTTGCCCAAGGTAAGGTGCCCCCTCTTACCAAACCACTTACCGTGGGAATTGTTGCCGAAACTCTGATCATGATGAGGTACATCATTCCGCTCCAAACAAGGGAAAGTGAAATCGCTTGTACCGATTGATTGAAAACGGCGGACAACACTATTTCCCACAAATTTTGCCATAAAAATCTGGCTTATAATAGGAGAACGTTATGACACACATTATATATTGATTATATGCATAACGCCAGGGCGGCGCCAAGGGGTGGCAATGGAGTTTCAAAATTTAGGAAAAAACAGGGTTTTGAGTAAAATGAGGGGTTTGCTCCCTATATGAGTTAATCGTGCAACCGTTCGCCCCACCTCAATGATTTTACCTTGGCGCCGCCCATGCAGGCCATTGTATATCTGTTGACAAGATAAGCAATTTCATATTCTTTGCATTATGTCGGAGCAATTTTATATTTTTGCAATTGTGTAACCTTAAAATGATAAACCTACACTGCATACTACCTCAACAGCAATCTTTTACATATGACCTCTCTGGTACTCTAGACGATCATGGTGGTTTTATGCAATATTAGTCCAGAGCTAAAATTTCAGGAATCCACTAATTGAAGGTCCAGGAACAATATTTGCGGTAACATAATCCCACTGAAGCCGAAATGCCTGAAATGGCCACGCCCTTTGTGGGTGGTCAAGCCCCCTTGAGCAAAGTACTACTGGACTGTATCTCAGAACAGTCGGACTAGGAGGTTGAGAGACCACTCAAATGTGCGGAATGGACACATTAATGGGGTCAGAATAACATTTTTATATCCAAAAGTCAAAGGTTTTTTAAGATAATTGTCAAAACTGATTTAACCATATTGCGCACTATACAATTATGAATGAATTAATAAGGTTGTACTGCCAAAATAGGAGGGAGTTCAACCTACACCTTGGATTTGCACTAACTCTCCTCAGGGATAATTTTTGGGGAGATAAGGGTAGGTCACAAAAATAAAATTAAATCCTGCCGTTCTCAAATGGCAGCCGTCCACATTTTGTGACTTTGAGCAAAATTTGGTAATATTTGGTGAAAACCGTGCATTTTGTAAGTGCTTTTATAACCGTGTATTTGCTCAAACAAAACTTAATCAGTTATGACGTTTGTATTGCAACAGACCTATGGACCATTTGTATTTCAACGAGGATATAATCAGCATTTAATGTTACTCCTATCTTTGATGGGGGGGAGGGTGTCAAAAGGGCCCATCGTAGTTGTTTCCATTGATAAGGCGTTTAAGTCCTTAAAAGTTAATGTTAGTTAAAGTCCCTTCAGCACCAAGTTAAATGCGGCTGAAGGGTCTTTAAATGATCTAAAATCACTGCATGATGTGCACCATAAAACAGGCAAAAGAAGATCCCCCCCCCCCCAGATGCCTGAAAAGTCACAAAATAATCTACCCCTGCAAATTAGACGGCACGCCTCGTGGTGGGAATAGCGACTTCTACCGTGTATTTTTCATTTTATACGCCTAATGGCAATGGTAAAAGCTGCGGAAACGAGGGAGACGGAAAAGAAGGGAACGGGGAAATTTGTGCTCTGAACCTAATTTCAGTTCTAAAATGGCAAAACCCAGGCCCCACCCCTCGCTACATTAATCATCCCTCATGGAAGTACAAAAATCTGGCAATCTCTTGATTTCTTTATAGCGAAGGCCCGGGGCTATGAGATTAAGTCCATAGGATATCGTTGGGGGTTTCCGATTGCAAAAACCTGTGGGGAAAAAAAGGAAGAAAAAAGTTTTAAAATATTCAATTAACCGACCTCCTTTTGGTATATTCCGATTCCCTGGGTGGTTATATCACGAATATATAATTATTTGGACAACTAATTATAAAGAATAATGAGGTATATAAACAGGGTTTCTACCAGTTTTTTGATGTAAATTGTAATACTAAAGCAAAATTTAGTATTACTTCAGTGCCTTCAATTTTCTTTCATTTTCGGCAGTTGTTGAGGCAAACACCTCGTTAAAAGTACCCGACATAACTGCCACATCCGTTACAATACGAATAGTGACATTTGGTATGGACTTTTTTAACATGCGTGATGGACCCCCCGTTATTCGCTTTATTTACTGCTTGGACCTAGTACCGACCACGACCCAAATGGAGTGTGGCAGAGGTGGTTACGGCAATCACTGTGAACGTGGGCTGGAATGTCACGAATTCGGTTCAAAGGTTCACCCGTTCCCGGCCAGAGCTACCCAAGAATTTTTTTCAATCTACGATTAAGAAAAAACCTTGCAAGGAATTCTCGATACTTGGCCTAAATGATAGTAAATATAGCTGGCCGGATAGGCTGGCCGGGGCGATTGTGTGTGTGTGTTTGTGATGAAAAAGGGGGCCCCCCATTGACTGAGGCTAGGCCCGGGTTTTGCTCAACTCATCATCCGATACGATATGTTATCCCATGTGATTTGCGTTTGTAGGAGAAAACTCGGGCAATGTAATGTTAGTAGTATGGAATTTAAATATGTGTTTTAAATCTCAGTGTGAAATTTCATTTTCGCACTCACACATACGCAAATCATTCGTCATTGAGTTGCAATGCTCAGCATGGCAGGGAGTGTGGGGGGTTTGTGTACAAGACACCAGTCAGCTCAGTGACAGTGCAGTCTCTGCTTGCTTAGCCATGCATGCCATGATAAATACGTCGTAGTATTCGGCATTTGACATGCAAGCATCTATGCTTGAATTATGGTTCTAATACGTGCCACACTGGCCCTGACATATTTGTAGGAACTTGGGGGCAGTAAGTACAGTAATTTGTGTTTTAAACTTTTTTTAATTTGAGTAATTTAATAACCATTTTGTTCATTCAACAGACTATGCCCGCGGTGCTGCACGATCTCAACACATTCAAACATTTCATCGGGGCCTGGCACTTGTGTTCCACGAGCTGTAATAACGACCATGCGCAAAAGGTCAAGATAGATGTGTTGGTGTTGCACGGTCGTCTCAGCCCCGTTACTAATCCAAATACGTCCCACCCCCCCCCCCCGGATAAATCTTTATGTATAAATTCAAATATGAGAAATCTAAAATTACAAAACAATTTCAATAATTCTGAATCTTTTAAGGCAAAAAGTCTCTCTATCCCTACTAAATTGGCCCGTCGTCTCAGTTATCAGTGTGGTAAATTTTAGCGACTTTTTTATGCGGACGGGGCGGGGGGGGGGAGGTGGTAACAACTTTTTTCAGCTAAAATCTTTGAATTTTGTATGGTTTCATGTCACAGGCAGCAGTTAGTGCTTTTTAGGATCATGTAAGACCCTCAGCAGCATTGAACTTGCTATTAAGTCCTATAAAATGGATAAAAATATTTCACTTTACGATGGGGCCATTGTGACCCCTCCCAAGAAATGAAAACAAAAGAAGTAACATTAAAATGTGATTATATCCCAGTTGAGTCCAAATGGTCAGTAGTTCTGTGCTATACAAAAGTCATAACTAGCTATAACTGATGAATTTTGGAGCAAATACACTTTTATAACAAGCACTACAAAAGCACGGTTGTCACTATATAATTATATTACCAAGTTTGTTCAAAGGTCACAACATTTTTACGTGGACTGCATTTGAGAACGGAAAGGATATGAATTTTCTTTACTCCTCCCTTAGTTACCCTACAATCATCCCCAAAATCCAAGGTCTATGGTAAACTCCCTTACTGTTTTGGCATGAAAACCTTATGAATTACTTCATTAATTGTATTAGTGCGCGATATGATGAAATCGATTCTTTGACAATATATTAAATAACCTTGACGTTTTGGTATAAAAATGTATACGACCCCTATAAGTGACCATTTGATGATTTTGAGTGAGTTTCATTAACCTTCAGGTCCAAACGGGTCTGTAGAACCAGCAGTAGTTTACTTTGCTCAAAAGGGCGGAAACCCCCCCCCCCCAAAAAAAAAGGGGGGGCGTGGCCATTTCAGCATATTTCGGCCGCAGTGGGACTTATCGTCCAACCCAAATATTGTTCCTGTACCTTCAATTAGTGGATTCCTGAAGTTTAGCTCTTGGACATATAATGCATACAAATCCACATGAGCTATAGGTATGTGCCATTACAATCATTTATTTAGGACTGTTCCATTTCTCAAAAAAGATGTCCTTAGCAAGACGAAGGCATTTTGAGTTAAAAAGGCAATTTGAAACAGTGTGTCTATACGGAAATTTTATGCTATGCTGATTCCAAATCTTCCCGTCCAGAGTAATTTTTAGGGACGGTGCCTAATTTGCATGAAATTCAACATGCGCCATTTTAACGTTTTGTGTACATAACTCAAGATTTAAGGTTTGTAAAGACTTCATTCTTGTGTTATACATATTGTTTCAGGGTTAAGGAATACAGTAGATCATTAGTTATAGCATTAAGTCAACTTAACAGTTAATGTGCAATAAACATTCAAAATGGGCGTGGCTGCTATTTTGACATTTTGTACATTAATCAAGATTTAGGCTTGTTACACTCTCATTCTTGTGTCTATACATAGTTTTCAGGGTTAAAGGAATAAATTAGATCATTAGTTATGGTCATGCGCCATTGAGGGGGTATACAAAACGAGGGTGGCGTACTTTTTCACAAAATATGTTTAAAATGTTTTATTGTATCATAGAATCAATTAGGTATTCAGCGGGATTTATATTTCATTTGTTTTAAAGGGAATTTAATCTAGCTTTGATATGGTAGAAGATTCAATTGGGGCTATTTTTCCTTTTGAGTTGTCGTAATTTGGAGTCAGTGGGGTCAGAGAGGGCGGGTGCCTACGGAGGAGGTGCCTACGAATGAGGCATTGTTAAAGTCGAGGGATTGAGTTCGGGCCTTTGCATTTTTTTTGTTTGATAATTATTTGAACCCATGCCATGGATTAAGATAAATAACATCTCATGTTGTTTTGTTTAATTTATGTGCATCATTTGGACCTATACAAACAGTTTAAGCTATGTGTTTAATTGAAGGTGGTAACAAAATGAGCTGCCACAAAATTTTGATACTTTTACATCAAAATTCCACTTTCCACCTTATATGGACACTTGTGGCACCCTGTTGTATACCACATACAGTTGCATATGTCTCCCTTACATTTTTTGTAGCTTTACAACAATATATAGTTTATAGCGTGAGTGCTCAAAAAAAATTATGACTTACTCTAAGTAAGTGTGGAAAAGTGTAATATTGGTTAGTTTCAAGCATGTACCACACTTTACTCCAAATAGGGTGTATGAGCTTATAGAATTAGGTCAGTTGACCAGTTAATTTGCATAAAAATTCAAAAATGGCGCCGTTTTAAATTTTGCAAATTAAAGTGTCAATATATGGCATAATGACCTTAATGATGGTTAGTTGGGTGTTCTCTTGAGCTGATGAAAAACCGAGGTTAGACATAAGAATGAAGTCTTTACAGCCTTAAATCTTGAGTTTGTACAAAAAAATGTTTAAACCAAATAAAAAATTTTTTTTTTTTAATTTTATAGTTTTTTGAGGATTTTTTGAAAAATGAAGTTTTGGACCAGAACATTGAAAATCAGCATAAAATTTACGTATAGAACACTGTTCAATTGCTTTTACTCAAAAAAAAATGCCTTCGACTAGTTGTTTTTGAAAAATGGAAACCAGTCTAAGTTATCACAACGAACCCGGACCCCAAATTTTCACGAACACATTGTATCAGTTTACATTAACATAAAATTCAATTTTCGTCAGACATTATATCATTTGTTATCCTATATTATCGTACAATTACATTAATGGTGCATTCTATTATTCACACTGTATCTACAAGTTTAATTGCAATAGTGCTGCGGGTTGAGCCACGTTTGAAGGTAGGAGCGGAGCTTCATTTCATTGAACTTTGTAGTCTTCTACGTCAATTCCATTGTATTATCTTTATTTCATAGTCGAGCTTGTGTAATGTGGTACGAGTTGTCAAAATTGGTCCAGGTGTCTAAAAACCACCTCGTGATTTCGTAATGGTTCGTTCTTTGTTTTTATGTTTTTTCTCTCTCTCCCTCTCCGCTCGCTCGTCTTCGCTCTCTCTCCTCTCTCTCTCTCTCTCTCCTTCTCGTTATCTTGCAATGCCATATAAATACATGTTTGTGTCCACCTTTTCAAGTTTTCAATAATCAAAAGAACGCCTACTTTGCTGTCGCATGCGATCATAGTAGGCATGAAAAAAACAGCGGATGTGCTTCATTCCAATGAGTGACAAATTCCAATACAAAAGAATGCAATTAACTCAGTTTACCCATAGTAATCAATCTTATTTAAGAGTGATAATTCAGGCAATCCTCATTGAGTGGTATTCTACTCTTTTGGAGTCACTTTTCACTCTTTGGAGTGAAAGTTCATCGATTTCTCTCTTTTGAAGAGTGCCTTCCCACTCATTACATTAGAGAGTAGTATTTCCACATATACGTTTAAAATGTCAATATTTTTATTTTTTTTATATTTTTGCTAATACAATATGAAACGATTTTGTGGTTTGTATTATTATTATATTCCCAATCGTCCATTCACTATGATAGTAATCACAACCGCCATAGTAATGAAATAAAATAATCATTTAATCAGTAATGGACAATATAAATGTAAACCAGATGGTGAAGCACACTGAAAGGATTTCAAGACCAACTTAGGCCTAGATGGTATAAATAATTGGATATAGGTTACAACACAGTGGCTGGAGACATAACCAAATACCGACCTCCCACCGATGCATAGAACCATAGAATTCCTGTAGCAAAAACAATATATACTTCATATGCAAGTTAATAAATTAAGAAAAGATAGGATACATGAAAGACATAAAAGGACAGCTAAAAACACGGAAAAAAACGCAAACATGACAAAAATAAACAAGCTATGCAAAGAGGGTTAAAAATAAATATTACAGCATCTG
The DNA here is from genome assembly GCA_023653785.1 of Ophioderma brevispina. Classification (NCBI taxonomy): domain Eukaryota; kingdom Metazoa; phylum Echinodermata; class Ophiuroidea; order Amphilepidida; family Ophiodermatidae; genus Ophioderma; species Ophioderma brevispina. The sequence goes on along the minus strand of JAMKCH010004919.1, from coordinate 21,478 downwards.
GGCCATTATAATCAAAACAATTTTATTTTTTTAAGCCAGAATTGGGTATAAAAGTCTTTTCTTTGTACAAGCACAAAAACACCTTTACAGTAAACGGTGGTTGAACCGCAGCACTTTAAAGGTGGATGACCCAATTTTTTTTTACATCATTTATGTTCTAATCAGCTTGGAGGACATATCAACAAAATACATATAGTGCCAAATGTTCCAGTTTAGTCGACCAGGGCGTTAAGCAAAACTGCCATACCAAAATTCAAAGCTGAGTGGAAATGAGGAGACAAAGGCTGCCAAAGGTTTTAACGGGGCCACCCGATTTAAAGCATAAAATAAATAAATAATCAAAATAAGATGAAAAATTTAAAAATATAGCTTGTTATTCACTCTCAGAACGGTGGTTAAAATTTTTAACAACATGACTAAAGGGGAACAGGTCCCAACTTTGGGTTATTTTTTTTATATTTTGTGGTTAAGTGAAATTATTTTAGCTATTATTGGGCAACTGTTGCCCACTGTTGGGTAAATATTGTACCCAATCATCTGTTATCTTACCCAACAAATAGGGTATGGGCCCTGCCTTTTGCGCTGTCGATTCGTATCCCTATCACGGGAGGAGAGCAAAACCAAAGCGTAAATTCATAATAAATTATTAAAAATAACTATTGTTGCCCCAAATATAAAAGAATGCACATTTCTTGAAATGAATAAAATGTCACTCAATGATTTCCCCCAATATCAGTGACCAATAGGATACGCCTAGACGTAGAGCTAAAGATATTCAATACCGGCCCGGTGTGCGAGTAGAAAAATACTTTCAGATTCCTTTTCATTGGGAGGGCAGAACCATTGTTATATAGTCTCGCGGTTTTTTTGAAAGACTCAGGTGTTAGACAACATCTCCGATTTAAACGAAGTCTTTTTTTAATGGACGTAAGCGCCAAATACTTATCCTCATTCGCACATGCAATAAATCTTGCAACTTCTATAGTGCGTCTGCAATTAACTTTGTCCAGTTGTTCATCTTTATTCGAAAAGGAAGAAAGCAAAAACAAAACATCATGCCAGAATGTTGCTGGGCAAGCTTTGAACTAACAAAACTTTATGCAGAATTTAAAATCCGTCGTAACTTATTGCTTAACTTCATTTGTATTCAATTTACCGCGCTGTCAGAAAAAAAATTAGGGTCAACGACCTATATCCTAATGTAAACTGGTTAGTTATTGTGAAAGAGGACGGGATTCAACACGAATCGAATGAGTGTGTAAACCTGGCTATAACAAGGGCTCCGCATACAGGGCCCATTGTCATATCTTTAGTTAATGGTTTGCTGGAGTCTAAGACATATCACAGTGGTAACTGATATTATTGAAAGAGAAATTGATTTGTGACCATTTTATTCATTTTTTTAAGAAAATGGGCAAGTTTTTTTGGGGCAACACCGGTTATGTCATGTAATAATTTATCAATAATGTTTATCGGTTTTTGTCTCTCCCTTTGATGCAACCTAGGGAATTGTTATGCAGCTTGTTATTTGGGTACGCCCCTAGTCTAAAACGGTAAAAAAAGTCCAAAGTTGGGATGTCTCACCTGTTAATACGTGTGGTTAAAATTTTTTTTAACCAACGTTCGTGAGAGTGTTGGTACCTTATTCGTGTCAATTTCAGCTCGAAATAATCAATAGAAGGCTGGTATAGGCTTTGTTTGGGCTTTTAACGTGGCTTATTATTCCATACGGCTCATTGATTTCGTCCAGCAGGGCCTACACTAAGGATACCCCTATGTTAGTCATACACGCACAAAAAAACATTTCTTTATTAAAATTTCCGTAACAAAAAAGAGAAAAGTAAGAAACGTAACTTTACCTCGTCCAACCAAGGGTTTTTCTACTACGTTCATGACCCCCTCCCAATTTTCGTGAATTAAGGGCACCAAACATCATCTTATTTGTATCAGCGTTTAGCTACCATATGTACTCTTTCAAAATAAAGTACAATAGTCCAGTCTAATAATATGTCCGTCATAGTGACGTCTAACTTTAAGAGCTTATTTATAACGTTATTTGTAGCAAATCTACATAATTATCAAGGGATGTTCAAACCATTTCGGCTATTTCATGTAAGCAAAATGGTATTTATTTGGCAATGATGGCTGCTAAAGTTACTCTAAAAATACAAATATTGTCAGTATTTGTTTACATAGCCTCATATGTAATAAAAGTACCAGTCGGCCATTTTTTACACAGTAACGTATAGGAATGGGGGCAACCAACTCCACTTCAGACTTTGTTGCGACACCTGACCCCATGAAGGGCGGGATATACAATTACCAAAAGCCTAGTTCATAATCGTTTTGAGTTTTGTGAGACAGGATATCCTTTAGGGGTGGTACCCACCCCCATCCCTTGGTCGGCCGAGGGTTAATGTTAACCATGTGTGGGGGGGTGTGATTGTGTGTGTGCTGTGTACGTTGCGGTGCGTATGCTAGTGTGTGTCATTGGGCATTACTTTCTATTCGAGTACTGTCTATGCGATTTCCTGCCTTTCCCATACGGGATGGCCCATCTGAAATCTCATTTCTCTCCATGGACGAAAAAGCTTACACAGGCCACTTCGTGTATTTCAACTGGTGATTAAAACATCAGCCCTCAAGATATTTACTGATGTAATGTATCATTAATTTTGCATCTCCCGTCGTGGTTTGTCTAATCATCATGGTTTCCTTGCGTCAATACTTGACTATGTGGACAATGTGTGCAGACTCCAGGAAGAAGGTCATTGTAATTTCCGAGTTTTTGGAAGCTGTGTAAAGCACTCTGGCACCTGGCACATTTCTGAAAATATTCAATTTTTAAAATTCACAAAATTCTGATATGTAATTTCTTGAATTTGCTCACAAATTGTAAGAATTGAGATATACTTAACACATCAAAATAACATACCCAACTGATAGGAACAATAATAAATAGAGGGATAAGGACATACAGCTAAATTGGAGGTTAAACTTTTAAGTTTGCCGTAACTTTATCAAAGGTGTCTATACATGAATACCCATAGAATCGTACTCATGATTTAACACTTAAGTGCCAAGGGGGGGGGGGGAAATTTTTTAAATATAAACCAAACAAATCAAATTTTTCAATGAGTTTGCTAATTGTCTGATTTAGGAAATACGCTTTCCTGATACTTAAAAAAATTCAAGCCGCCCACGGCGTCATTAGAAAATTAGGTTGGGTCCCTAGGAACCCCCCCCCCTTGAGGCACTAACGGAAGTGAAAAAACATCAAGATATTTTACTAATTAGAACATTAAAGTAATTAAATTTGGTATTATTTGCTTCTTAGATATATAATTTAGGAGGCAATTAATTATAATTAAATAATACTTAAATCAAATACCCTTTATTATTGCTGATAGCATCAATTTATTTTTATTGGACTGCTCTTAACGGTGTAAAGTCTATGGGAAAAATAGGTGATTTTGAAGTTTCTGAGAAAAATACAAGATGGTATTAAATTGGTTATATTTTGCATGATTATTTAATTGGTTATCTAGAGGATATAAATGAATATTATTTGGTTCAAAACCTGATATGAGTTTGCTGAGGATTTTGGAAATGTGCGACCCACTCCTTTTCGGAGAGAGTGACAATTTCAATTGCCATAGGTCATAGGTCAAAGTTCGGATTTAATTTTTATTGTGGGTATGTGGTTCTTACGGTACCCATTTACTTGTTGTAGGTGCATGATCAAAATCCATGGGAAAGTGATTATCTGGGTTGGGTCCCTCAGGAACCCCCCCCCCCCCCTTGGGCACTACTGGAAGTTTGTGTTAGTTGGGACCACAAACGTCACAGACGGTCAAACAAACAAGGTGCGTGACGCGTCGGGAAATCAACTCTGGGTGTGTTTTATTGTGTTACACGCCAATTCCGCGTAGATAAAATCGTTGTTTAACCCATAAGGCTTAATAATTAGGGTGAAGGCTGATGTGTATAAAGCTTTATAAACATGCAAAAAATACAATTGAAAATCTAGGGGTGCACTATTTTTCAAATGTGCCAGTGTCTCTGTCATTCTACACACCAAAAAAGGTGGTAATCATGTGATCAAGGCTGGTGGCCCTTACCTTGATCGTGATCCAAGTACTTAATGTTTAATTATTCTTTCCAATGATCCAATTCTTTCTATGATTTATCATGTAAAAAGAGTGTTCCTACCTTCCTACAAATTACTTTCTGGGGTAAATTCAGCCGTCGTCATGGGTGTTCTATATTGACGTTTGACAGGCATGTGGTTTGGTATAGTTGCATTAAAATAAAATCATAGTATCTTTTCCACTCAAAAAAATCAACCATTTCGCTGTATTACTACATACGTTTGGAAACCTCAAAATTTTAGGCAATACTTCTAATACGGGATAGTGCGTACATATAACAAAGGATTAAACAGCCGAATTTGCATAGAATATAGATAAGAAGCTATTAGAGCCCTTGTACTTATAGTTTACACCAAAAAGGATCTGAAGAAAAGTAATGGTAAAATACGGTATCCAACACAGCGATGACACGCCGACGATAAGTGCTAAGGTGACAGCTGCCCGACGATGTTTACCGAATGTCAGCTGGGTTCCTTCCCGACTAACTCTTTAGAAAGACAGTAGCATCAACAGGTGTAAACGTGGTACTGTACTTCTGGATTAGTAAGGCTATTTTCAAGGCTCAACTGCTGCCCAATTCTTGTGGTAAGCCACGAGAGCGTTTTCGAATATCCAAGTAGAGTTTTGCGTTAAAAATGCAGTAAACTACTGGAATGAATGGATGTGAACCATGTCGTAATGATAAATGCTGGACTTGTGCAAAACATTGCACGTCACAAGACAGACTTCGTCGACTGTGGATTCAAACAAATAGGTTATAACCGACGTAAGCAAAGATGTAGCGAGAGTATGAGATAGTCCACAAAGGAATGGATACCCGGTGAATGTTCGAAAATCTGCAGTTGTCGTACTCGAGGCCGTTTTCACAAGCAAATACGATCGTAACTGAATTTTTTAAAACAACTGGACCCATACAGAAACAGTGCATTCGCTGAAGTCCATTGTAATCCAAAATTTACCACGCTGCCCTTCAGTAACATGGCCAGAGTTGCGGTGTTGGCGAACAGATTGTTGAGCGGAAATTGAGACACATCCAACGAGGAAGTCTGTGCCAGGGCGAGATTGAGAATGAACAATAATGGATATTTGGCGCGAAGTTGTCGATCTCAACAATACGTCATGACTAAAATGTTACCCACCACGGTTTAAAGGCACAAAGAAACCAGAGAATATCTCAATAATGACTCCCACCAGGGCAAAGTATCACCGCGCCACAGAGAAAGCTGCACCGTGGTAGCACTTAAGGTTAATTTTTAAAAATGTGTCCGTATAGTCTCCATTTTGGCATTGGTTTACCAACTTATCCGCTGCTTAATAATTATGGCGCTGTAAATGGGAAAAAATTGATTGTTTATAGCGAGTTCAGTGACGAATAAAGGTCGATGAGTTTTCATTAACTTAAAAAGCCAGTGTGTTAACTCATCCATGGGAAAATGATAAAGAAGTAATACGCAGGGTAGAATTGCGGCGCTTTTATACAATCCATGCTTATTGCTAGAGTTATTTTGATATCGAAAGACAATGTTGTTCGCGCGACTGAGCCTTAACATGTCCATTTGGATTGAAATAACGACCCGCTCGCCTACAGGATTATGAGTTCATTCTACTACAATACCCATAGGATATAAAATGTGCAACCTAACGACCATTGTAAATTATGTATTTAAACCGTTATAATGAACTCTTGACACTACTGCTAATCAATCTTTAATTACAGCTCTATTATAAATAATGAAAAACGGTTTTTCGTTTTCCGCCCCGCCGTTGTCATCCTTTGGTGTGAAAATATACGCGAAGGAATCTTTCACAGCAAGATTTTGCATTCAGAACTGGTGTATGGTTTTTGTTTTTTGTTTTTTTTTTTGTTTTTTTGTTAAATAGTATTTGATTCGTATTATCCCCAATTCTAGATAAGGATCATTGTCTTACTACAGAATATGAACTTCAATGTCGCTAATTCTGTTTGTGGTGAAATTCGATGTGTATATAGTATATATGTATTCTTGCCAGCTGCAATGTGCTTTACTTTTCTGATTGAAAATAAAACTCTAAAATACGTGGAAAAGCTCAAAAGCTGTTAGATGGAAATGACTGAAAATAAAATCACATGTAGCCATAAACACTTTAAAAGTAAAAGTTGTTTTGAAAATCATATTGTTCTTGAAAACAATTCTGATTACATAAAAAATGCCTTCACCTTGAACATGTGCGAAAAAAAAAAAAAACTGTAACGTGATTGATTATACTTCGGGGCGATCTAATGATTTCTAATTCTATTGTAATGCCATTCAATCACCTGAATAAAGACTTGAATCGAGCACTTGTAATTCAATTCGAAGAATATTTGACGGCATGGAAAATATTTTCCAAAAAATGTACGTCATTATTTAAAAGGTAATTCCTTTGATTAAACATTAGGCTTTTCACATAATTGATTTAAATGATTTACAATTAAAATTCCGCACCATTGAATGGGACTGGGGTATTAAAAGTGAATTAAGATCTTTACATTTAATTAATTTTGAGTAGTCCATTCTTTTTTGTTAAAGTAGATCAAAAAAACTCAAAGCAAAGTGCGCAGCGGTGAGAATGTTACACATGAATGTGGTAATGTAATAATACCAAATCCTTCTATAATGCAACATAAAAAAAAAATGTATGTAATTTAAACACATTCCAAAATGTATGGATGACATAATAGGAGACACGAAATGGTTGCTTGGGTCTTAAGGTGGCCATATGTCAAGATTTGTGTCAAGCTCAGTTTGATTACATTCTAAAATATATGTACATACTCACGAATTCCCGAAAAAATAAATACAAATTTGATTGTAAATAACAGAAGAGAGGCATTTAATTTTGTTTTTTGACATACGAAGGAGAAAACGGGCGGATTTTTCGCCATCCTTTATGATCAAAGCGCCCAATTTTGCTCTCCTCGTTGCGTCAAAGTGATGACCAAAAACATGCAGGTTGCATCGAATTGTTATTGCTGGACACTGTATGTAATATGATGGAATTAATGAAGTAAAAAATTTGAAATAAGTTACAGAATGAATATTTGTTCATTTCTTGTGTTTTATTAGTATTGATATAAAAACACATCGATCGCAGTCACAGGGGGGGGGTGGGTAGGGACAACGACCTGCTCGATTTGGGCTTTGGGGATTTCCAAACGGTAATTTGTGGAAATGCTACGGGCTTACTATGCGTAGCCTGTTTGTCTCAGTTCATTACAAATCGCCTCTTAAACCCAGTCAATACCATCTTAGTAATATCATGATAAATAAGAAAATTATGACTTCAAAATCCCGTCGGGGTTAGTGGATAACCCAACTGCAAAATAGTGTAATTTTCCAATAACGGTAATTTAGATTTAAAATCGTGGGACCAGGCCTAGAAATTTAGGCAAGTCTGAGTGTAACCGTCCGAACGCGTAATAGCGCCTCATACCGTTAAGTCTTTAAAGGACTATGCACTCGATCGCGCCGGATGTTGATGCGATTTGAATTCAGGTGTTGCTGTTAGGATGGCCTGTCCTACCCCCCCTGGCAGTCACTCGAATAGGAAATTAAGCAACACTGCGATATGATGGAATCCTTTGGACCGCCCATTGCCGTTCGTTGTGGATGTGTCGGAATCGTTTTCGAGTAAAGCTATATTGGGCGGAAATATTTTAAAAGCAAAATACTCAACAAATGTGGACACTTTTCAACTTATTTGATTTTATATGTAATCTACGTTACTAAGCTTTCCATCCATACCAATTTTCCAAAATTCAGAATCATGACATATTTACTTTAATGTAGAGCACTGAAAAAGTGAATGCTCACAAAATGGAAACCGGTGGTTGGCGGTGGTGGTGGTGGTGTAGCTGGGTGGGGGTGGGTGTTGGTGCTGTGGTGGGAGTGGTGGTGATGGTGGTGGGGTGGTGGTGGGGATGGTGGTAGTGGTGGTGGTGGAGGCGGCGGTGGTGGTGTGGTGGTGGCGTTGTGGTGGGTGGTGATGTGGTGGATGGTGTGGAGACGGTGGATGGTGGTGGTTATTGAAATTCCATTACATAAGCCACAAAATCAAAAATCAATGGTGCAATTTTTCTAAAGCATTTGGGTGATATGTTAATGAATGTATGTACAAACCTCAAAATACCATAAAAATAACAATGGAATCGTATGTGATATATTTGCTTAACAATAAATTTCAACTTAAGTTGATAACATTTTGAAAACTAAGATGACGGTTCAACGTGGAGCCCTCAATGATAAAACGTCAACTGCAATTACTTGCATTTGAAAAAAAAAAAAATCACGGAGCGGGCCTCTGCCTTGTGTTGGAATTGCCCTAATAGAAATTGTATTACACAAACATTTAGAGGGTGCGTTTCATTGCCCCGATACTCAAATTACTTTTCCAGGAAGAAAACAGTTTTTGGTAAACATTTTCAAGATTAGGCATTCCAGTTTGCAGTAAAGAGAGTAAACTTACATTTGTCGTTAGGGGGGATACTGGTGACAATAAAAGTTAGGTGTTTATCAAAGAGTAATTTGGAACTTTTCTTATATCTTAAAGTACTTTTGTCGCCGCCGAGCTGTCACAAAACCTTAAATTTTATTGAAACTGCTACTTATCTTCTTCTGTATACAAAAAAAAAGGAAAGTCGAGAACATTTTTATTTAAAGTGGTTGTTTCCGATTTATGTGTATTGTGTTGTCTATTGATATGAAAGCCTGGCACGTGGACATACACCCATCAAGTACGTGGGTAAACAAATCTTGCGGTTTTGATGTAGAAGCAATTAATGCATGTTGCAAATAGGGGGGTGTGTGTGTTTGTTTTTGCAAATTCAACTTTTTTTAATATGAATCGCAGTTCAAAATATGGTTCACCATTAGAAATCAAGAATTATGAAAAATTATTCAAAAAAATGGTACCCCCCTGACATGCCCCTTGAAGTTTGAAAAAACAAGGTTTCGGATTTGGCAACATTGGTAATACTTCTTGTAGCAGAGACATCAAGATTAATTAGAAATGAGTGTGAACACCTTATTAAAATGTATTAAACTACAATGGAGTTGGGTATGTTACCTTACTGATTTGTTAGTGTGAAATTAATTTCAAGCGATGATCGGGGGGCATTCACATATGAAATGGAAGTAAGGCTACGTTCCACAACAAGGGGATCGGTGACAGAGGACGATAATAGGGGTCTTTGGGTGAGATAGTCAGCCAATTGCGTCCAAAACAAAAATAGGGGCTTCACGAGTGTTAACATTTGACAAAATTTTCGTAAAAAAATGGGCGTGATATTTCCCCCAAAATAGGGGTTCTTGGGTAACATTTTAGTACAATTTTCACAAAATATGGGTTTTGGCGTTGAAAAAAAATTTTTTAAAAAAAAATATGGGTCTTTGGGTGACAACGATGGGGTTCATAACAGCCTTACATACACCTGGAGTGCCCCCAGGTGATGTTGGAGCAGTTTTGGACATTTATAGGTCAGTTTGGTGTAAAAAGTTCATTGTAAATCACTAATATGGCATAGTTTACAATCTGCAGCTGAAATTTGTAGCATTGTAGTTGTTAAAGCGGGCACTGGCACATTTTCACAAAACTATGATTTTTGTTTTTTCAATTTGCTCGCAAACGATAGTCTGGCCATTGAAGAATAGAGACACATTTTACACTAAAACATAAATACTCAAAAACATGATAGGGCATTACTAAGAGGTTAAATACATCTAAGTAATTGAGGTAACTGTTCGTTTTCCATAACTTTAATCAACAAATGTGTATATTGCATGAATATCATAGGACTGTACTCATTGATTTAAAACCACAAAGGTCACAGACCAGTCAAACAGCGTGCGCATGTGTGCGGAAAAAAAAAACCGATACGAATAAGTTTTTTGTGTAAACACCACCTTCCGTCGTCTGCTGAATTATTTCACCGGCGACATTTACCATAGGATGCCTGATTGGTCTTTTCAGGTGAGGGCTATAATGTAATAATATAAACTCTCATCATGCAAATATCGATTTGGGAAAAAAAATATTTTTATTTTTTTTCTTTTTTTCAAATGTGCCAGGTGTCTCTTTCCAGGAGGGGATCAAGGCCTGTGCATCTTCAGCTCAAGTTAAGGGCTTAAGTCTATGATCTCGTATGGTCTTTCAGAGATTACACAAATATAGTCAAGACCAAAATGCCAGATATAATCAGTTCATGGAATGCAAAGAAGAAAATCAAGAACAGGATTGGAAACCAGACCAAAGAGAAAATTGCCAATCTGCAGTTAAGAATCGGGAGGAGAAACTGAAAAAGTGGGAGGACCATTTACTTTAGCAGAAAAAGTTGATAAGTATCTTGAATGAAAGACGACTCACATTTCACAATTTCCTTCAGTTCTATATGATAACCACCTATGTTAAGCAAAGTGCAAGTCTGCCGAATTCCGCAACCTTGTTACCAATCTCAGGCGGGCATGTACAGGGGGGTTAGCCGGCTTTAATTTATTTATGATGATATTCTGTTTTAGTAGGTTGTGACTAGGTTGATTGGATACCAATTTAAGGCATCGATTCACAAAAAGTTGGAAATTATCACACCCCCTTTGCAAGGCCCTATTCAATACTGTGCTATCTTGATGGTGTTACCACTAAAAACAACCGGTTTTTTTGTATATATCTTGGAAATGAAAATGATTTTGAGGGCTCAAATGTCAGACGACAATGAGAAAAAATACGAAAATTATCATTGATAAAAATCGAGACTACTTCCGGGGTAAATCAGGGGGTTGGTACCAAAGACGATGGAAAACGCACCTTTAAGGAAAAGTTAATTAGTTAGTTGTTTAGTTTTTGTCACCAAAGGGTTCTGTAAGTTGCACTTCTGGGTAAAAATTACTTGTAACTCTACTAACATTTTAAAGATAATGATGAGTGCGTAAGGAAATCGTAATTTATTTAACATAAACCCGTCTTTATAAGTCAAAGCAAACAACACAAGAAACTTCAAACACCGTCAGTATTGTACAATATTAGATATCTAAATTTAAATCCACTCTGTGATAGTTTATTATGTCAGATTGGTTTTTTAATTTCCACTTTCCTTTTTAGTAGGTTTAATTTGAACACGCTTTCGAACAGAATGAAATTCTAATAAATACGTACTGCGCCTGTTGAAATATTCTACAAACCATTGCACATTACCTCAGACAACAAACGATTTTATTAAACAAAAAGAAATCGTGGCATATACAATTAAAAAGAAACATTTGACTTTATTACCAATTTAATAATTGCAACAGTTTACTCTACTTTTCAACGAAAGATTTTGTTTCCTGAAACTTCATGAACTAATAAAGGCCGTGTTTTTATGTTCAGTGCGGAACAATGTGTCAAATGGTCAGCTGTGGAATATTGAGGGGACCAAACATTACTTACATAGACATAAAATCTAGTTGATTCGTTTCAATTCCACAGCAGATGTGATTCTGAGGATTTTTAAAGATAATCTTTACCCTATCTTTATTGAAACGTATTTATTTTGTCACCGTCCTGTCACCCTTTCTTTACGCAGGCATTCGTAAGCAAGTAGAGTTGCATGTAATATATATTCTTCCACCAAGATTTTAGTGACAAGTAATACTCAACAAATATGACATTATAGGCACTTAATGACAAGGGGCGTTTCTGAATGGTGTAATAAAAGAAACCCAACTCATAAGACAATCATAAAGGAATTTTTTTTACCTTCAATGTTAAACTAATAACTAAGGAAGGTAATTAACCTTGAATGCTTATTTTCATCTCTTTAATTTTACGATGAAACAATATCTGATCTTATCGAGAAATTCTCATTTGACAAAATTAAATAAACAAAAACACATGGCTAATTGTACTGAGTCCATTTACCAACTTGGACGTACCAGTTAACATGCATAACCCTGAATATTTAATACTTTTTTTTAAATCTATCTACAATGATTCTGTTGGTGGTGATTATGTTGACTTTTTTTATTCGCAATATTATATTATATCAAACAATCTTAATTTTTTAACATTTTTTAAACCAAATTGATTGGATTAAGAATTTGGAATGTCCAAAACAATTACAAAACTTACTAATCAGATATTACAAATCCCATTTAAACTTCAACGGTGGAACGAGTCGCTGTAGAAATATCTTCCCTCGACTTTCATCAATGAGGTATCGTGTTCGATTCAATCCCGGTAGGGTCTTGTTCTCGACGGTTCGTTCTCCCAGGTTTTCTCAGGGTACTCCGGTTCCACTTGTTTCTAAAATCGAGATTCTTCGCATAAATATATTCTAATGTTATGGTTTCTCTGATGTGCTGAGCACCTCACAGCTCCTTGAGCACGTTTACGTCTTTTTTGTGGATATGTCGCGCGTTACAAATACTCCAGTTGTTGTTGTTGTTGTTGATTTTGTTGTTGTTGTTATTATTATTATTATTATTATTATATCGCTAAATCAAAAATAGGGCGATAGTTTCTTTTGTTATTCACTACTACGCCACATTCAGTATTTTCAGGCCTTCGTCTCATAAACAACTGACTTATGTGTTATAACCTATGCATAAGTTACCAGCGTGGAAAGGGTTAAGCATTTGTGAACAAGACATTGGTGTCGCATAAAAACATTCAATATTCGAGCCAGGGAATATAGCTATGCTTAAAATAATTGAAAAGGCAAACTAGAGCGTTTCGTTTGTTTGGAATATTGCTAGAACGTGCGAAAAAACATCAATTTGTCGTGTTTCAGAAGACTTTTTTATAGACAGAAAATAAAGAAATGAATATATAAAAGATCACTCTAGAGTCAATCTAGTGATTTCTATGTTGATTTTTTCCTTACTTAAGCGTATTTGATTGATCCATAAGAAAATATCAAAATTAGCAATACCCGTGGATGGGTAAAGAGAATGAGTAAATATCGTAAAATCATATCCCAGCAAGGACATGGAATTGCATCACCTCGATTAAGTCGAATTCATACCCTTTTATAGTATTTTGCTCTAACCGAGAACATGAAATGTATGTGATGATTAAAGCATCGCCAGTAAATCAACATGCATCCAAAGGTGGCCTACCCTTAAATAACTTCTACGCCCCCTTTGTCATGTGAACTTAATGGCATTGATGTGATAGAAAACGGCTTCTTATTGTATCTGACGTAGTTTCGGGGTGGTGATACACACGCTACAATTGCTACAATAAGTGGCAATCAATGTGCGTACATTATGGATAATCAAGAGAGAGTTTCAGTCTTTTTCAATATTATTTGGTTCATATTTAAGTTGAAAAAACAATAATCGGGAAAACGTGTTGAGATTACCTTCAAATACTTAAAAATACATTTTTTGTTTTTCATATTGGATTATTTAGTTTTAGGGTTTATTTTCAAGCGCCACTTAGTAAAGAAATACACTTTTTTATTCAGTAGTCTTCGCCACGGGACGACGAATTTGTCAAAGGTAGAATATCCAATAGAAAAACTTGAAAATACAATGGACACAAAAGTGAAGAATGAGCAGAAATTAAATGGATTTACGTTCTCGCGATTTACATTATTCAGGACGAATTCCAATTGTCTTCTTTATTAAATCAATTCACAAGTGAGAAAATAGAATTACACTGAAAACTACTCACAAGGTTGGAAAAGTGTTAGCTTGCCTGAAAATTAAAATCTAATAAATGTCTTGAAAATGGACAGAGGTCCCTCAATATGCCCTATGTCTTCATTATTTTACTTCTTCTTTATTGGTTTATCTTTATTTTTAAGAATATCTGTAGAGATATGCAAGTTACAATGCTCCCAAAAATATGAAATTGGTTCAATTTGCTTGCAAAATGATAGTTTCTAGGCCACAGCGGAAGAAATAGAGAAGAATAGAGTAATTTTCACATACAAAAAAACATACCCCAAAAGCAGATAAAGACATTTTTTTAATAAGAGGCTTAAAGACATCTAAGGAATTTGTAGGCTAACCTTAAGTTTGCCTTAACTTAAATCAACAGATGGATTATTGCATGAATATCATAGACTTAATCTCATTGATATTAAAAACACAAAGGTTAAAGACCGATCAAACAGGGTGCTTGCCGCGTGGAATGGGGGGAATCAACTCCGGGTGTTGTTTTTCTGTGTTTTTTGAAAACGCCATTTTGTGTCTGCAGAATAAATATCGCCTTATGTAGCCATAGGGCGTGATTTGATGGATTTGGCTTAATCATTTAGGTGAGGGCTAATGTATGTAAATTACTATACAACCATGCAGACAGAAATATTCAATTTTGAAAAACTTGAGGGTTGCACTATTTTTGTCAAATGTGGTCCGTGAGCATTTCTACCGGTGTGCATGCCTGTAATCCACAGTGCTGGATAGGTGGGGATTTTAGCATTGTGTATTTATGCGGTGATGGAAACAAAAATTAATGAAAGGGTCACGCTATATTTCTATTGATGTGTGTCATACACTACGGCGGTCCGGAAAGTGTGTAGTCTGTGTCACAGACTGCGAAAGATATTATCTAAATTGGTACTGCGCGAGAGATTAACGTTATCAGTCCGTCATAGAGAATGTGTGTAAATGAAACTAAATCTCAAATATCTCCGGAAAACGGAGGGGTTCTATGGAAGTTTTGGCATCAGATGGTCCGTTACTATGTTTGTTTTAAATATGTATCGTAATTGGGTCTGAACCAATAGAACCTAGCGAGAAAATTGAACGTGTTTGTCGGGTACTTCGGTACTCGCAAACACGGAAAAGTTAACACGCAATCTCTACGGGCTAATCCATTTTTCCCATAATGCTTTTCGGTATTATTCAGTTTTGAGAATTTTCAAACACTCGTTTCATTTTTTTTTCAATTTTAGAAACAGGAATTACGTACTTACCGGACCGCCGTAGTCATACACCATGTTCCTCTCAATTAAATTAAAATACATCAGGTCATAGGTAGAAATAATTCACAAATAGTATTGTGATGTCATCTATGCGGCGGCATATTAACAAATCAGCTTTCTCTATTTGAATTGCCTGGGTTCTGATTTTCTTTCTACACAATGTATAATCAAGTAGGTCCATCCCCATCTGATATTTATTTATTATACAGGACATAGTTGATTTCTCTTTTTATCTCATATTCTACAATACGGCGTCTATGGCTACAAAGATATTTCATTGTATATACATCTACTTCTATATGCTTATAATCTGGAACCCATTTGTATTTATTTATTTATTTATTTTACGACAATTGATGAAAACGCTATTTTTACCAAGTGGAACAAAATACACACTAATGAATACTGTGTCGAACCGCTTTTAGTGCGGCTGTATCGACGGAATGACGATTTCTGCACATTTGACGGGATTCCATCTTGTGTTCAAATGGATTTTGACGATACGACAACTAGCTGCAAATATTGCTCATGTGCGAATCGATTTTCTTTTGCAAGATCCCGCGATACGAACATTTTCGACAGTTTCTTCACTTTGTAGTATACGATATATTTCGATGGCACCCTTCATTTTGCGGAAACTTTAGCCACAAACGACCACTGCAGAATGACACAATATCAAGCCAACCTTACATATTACCCAATGACTGTACTAATCGGCACCACATCGCCCAACAAAGCAAAGAAGATAATTAAGTCACCCGAGGAAAGCAAATGCTTTCATGTCTTTCGACTGTTTTGCAAATAATCGATAATCATTCAAAAACTTAAAATCATCAAAGCATCGCTGAGAGGTTGGTTTGAAAAACAATAGAAACAAACCGACTTTTTACTACTATTTTGTTTAATTATTTGTTCATGAGGTTTAGTGGTAAATGAATCATACTAAATTTTGACGGACATTTTATTACATTAGAGAGACGATATATGCAGAGGAGGCGGTTTTCAAACTACGTGTAGCTATTTTCACAGTCTCTAAAAGTTTAAAGTTAAATTCAGATGACCTTTGACCTCAGAAACTCATTAACATATGAATGTTCCAAAGCTGTATTTATGACCCAAGTTTGGTATAAAAATGGATCGATTGAGCCCTATTTATTGGTTATTTATTTGCGAAAAATATTGGGCGAGACGTAGTCGAGCCCAATATTTTAAAACTCATAGCGAGACCAATACAAATTGGGCGTAAATCATCCAATTTTATCATTATTATGTTTTGGATCCAATATTTGCCCACACTTGGATCTATACAAACATAATAATGGTCGGAATTGGATTTCAACTTTCTAACTAGAATTTTGCGGTTCTCGGCTTTCGTGCTCTCTATATTCAAAGAAAAGAAAAACTTAACATTTTAGTGACACATACACACACATACACACATGCACAAACACATACACACATACACACGCACAACGGAGTGCAAAGTGGTCCTACTAGCTATGCTGGCGGCCCACAAAATGTTAACTGACCACTCTATTCAAACTTGACCTCAGATACATTTGACCTTTGTATGTAATCGTTGACCTTATTAAAATATGGAAGTTCCAGAGCTGCATCCATGACGCTTGATCTCATTTGAACCTCCGTATGTGACCTTTGACCTCATGAACATATGGGTGTCCATATTGTACCTATGACCAAAATTTGGTGACAACTGACAATTTGACTTCCACTTTCCATTCAGGTGACATCAGGGAAAATGAAGCCTTAAGATACACGCGCACACACACAAACGCACGCACACGCACACACACACACACACGGAATTGAGACTAGCATCCTCGGCAAATCTCTGAGTAAACTTTTTTTGGACAAATGTGGCATTCTGTACATAAATTGCAAACAATAAGAATTTTATATGAAATATTCGACGTTTCCAAATGGATTTTGATGAATGGAAATAACCGGTTAACTTAATAAAACTGCTTACACTTCAAGTACAATAGAAGGGATAATTTTCAAAATGGTAATAATTATAATGTACATTTTTAACCCTAATCCATACATGTCATGTATGGTTGTTAGTACCTGTGGCTTTAGTATAACGCAGCGGTAACGAACCAGGTCGACCTGGCCTCTTAATTCCGGTATGAATATCTATCCTATGCGGCCATACTGGAATTAGAGGCCAGCGTTGTCATGGAACAAAAACGAATAACCGAAATTCCCTCGACTATTTAAAAAAATAGGTCATAATGTTTTGTTAAGGATGCTGCTGAGGTTATTAAAAGTCCCATCACTCATATTGTTAACACCTCTTTAAGGACGAACATCGTTCCTAATGACATGAAAATCGCAAAAGTCATTCCTCTTCATAAAAAGAAGAGTAAGCTTGATGCTGGGAATTACAGACCAGTGAGTATCCTTCCTGTTGTTTCAAAGATTTTAGAGAAAGTAGTTTTTCTTCAACTGAACAAATATTTGGTTGACAATAATCTCATCTATCAATTTCAATCTGGTTTAGAGGATCATATTCAACAGACGCTTCTCTTATTCATCTACAAGATCATATTAGAAGGCAAACTGCCTCCGGTAATTACACACGCATGATCTTATTGGATATCCAAAAGCCATTCGACAGTGTTGACCATCAAATTCTGTGTAAAAAACTGTCGGCCATGGGTGTAAAATCAACTGCCTGTTTTCAATCGTATCTTTCTGGCAGACAGCAAGTTGTCACAATAAATGGTGTTGAATCTGTTCCTCTTTGCGGAGTTCCTCAGGGCAGCATTTTAGGACCACCTTTATTTTTATGTTATGTCAATGATATGCCAAATTCTGTTGATTGTTTACTTTTACAATATGCCGATGACAGTGCAATCATATGCTCTGATAAAGATCCAGAAAAAATTGACAAAGTTCTTAAAACTAATCTGGAAAATGGCAATAAGTGGTTGGTTGAAAACAAATTGTCTTTGCACATGGGAAAGACTGAACTGATTCTGTTTGGGTCTAAGCGTAAACTAAGTCAGTATACTGATTTCTCAATTGTTTGTGATGGTCAAATTATTAAGGCCAAACATTCTGTGGTTTACCTCGGTTTGGAGCTGAACCAGTGCCTTGATGGTGAAGAAATTGTTCTTGACATTGTTAGTAAAGTAAATTCTCGTCTCAAATTTCTTAACAGGCAGGCTAAATATTTTAATATGGATATAAAGAAGACAATTTGCTCAGCCCTTGTGTTGTGTCTTTTTGATTACTCCATCTCATCTCGGGTGGTATTTCCAAATACCATGCTCGCAGACTGCAATGTGCTCAAAACAAAGTGATCAGATTCATCATGAATAAAGACTTCCGTTACCATATCAATCCTGCTGACTTCCAAACTCTTGGCATTTTAAACATCAGCACAAGGGCTGAGCAGTTTCGCTTAAGTCATGTTTTTAATATTTTTAACGAAACCTGTCCTGATTATATGAGAGAAAACTTTGCTAGGGTGTCCAGTATTCATCATCATAATACAAGGGGTAGTGCTTTTAATTTTCAATTACCAAGAGCCAAATCTGTTTAAAGTGCTGGTTCATTTTATAACAATGCCTACCAGATAACATTAATTCCATATCTCTGATATACAATTTAAAAACACAACAAGGCTCACCTCTTAAACCAAATTATGCAAAATATGTTATAATTTTGTTTCTAGTCTAGTGTGTTCTGTGTTTTTGTTTGATGTATTATTTTTAACAGTGTTATCGTAGTAATTTTAAGGTGTATAAAATTACCCCTTTGGAAATAAGTTTTCAACTTAAAGGGTTATCCTTGGCTTATCTTCTGCCTGTATTTCAATATAGCTATTGTATTTTGTTGTCATTTATCATGTGCAGTAATTGTGTGTATTGATGCTATGGATGATATGCTGAATCAAATCAAATCAAATCAACGATTATGAAGTGAGAAATAACTTACTCACATTACGCAAACATTTTGACTTTGCTTCATACATTAAGAAATACGGCCTTATTATTAAGAACAAACTGCAAACTACTAAGTAGTTAAATTTCAAAACAAATATATATCGTATATGTTAATATACATTTCAGATGCTATCCGCTTGGAAAGCGAATGACAACCTTCGAACCTAACACCTATAGATGATAGCTATCGCTCCTTTACCAACCCTTCCTTGATAGCTTAGTCGGTAAGAGCGTCGTGCATGTAATACGAAGGTCGCCGCTTCGAATCCGGCCAAGCGCACATGGGTTTTTTTTTTCAACACTATCGTTCGCTGGCCATCTCCAGGGAAAGATTAATAAATAATACAAACTGCAGGATCGTAACATAGTAGCGCATCAATCCGCTTGTGATTCGGTCAGGCATTCCATCCTTGATACCAGGGTTAACTTGTGTCTATCAAATAACGGGCCGTGATTGGCCCTAGTACTCAGTCGTATAATCTCTATTTTTGTTTTTTGTACTTCATCCAAAGATTCTATTGTAACGCAGTGTATATTTTCCTTAATTTTTGTATAGATACACCGAGGTGTGCCGCGGTTTCAAAATCGTGTTCCGATAAATAAGCAAATAACCCAGTAAATTCGAAAGCAAATTATTAGCCAATCGCATCAAAACATCTATGATAAGGACCTAGACTAGTTTATTCGACAGGATAATTGCACGCGACCGTATGGGTCAGTTCAGGCAGCCCGAGAGCCGAAGGCTCGAGGACTGCCTGCACTGACCCATACGGTCAAGTGCGATTATCCTGACGAATGCATTGCGGCGTGGTTCTTATCCGTCATATACTTTGAGAAAACAATAATATCAAATCATTACATTAACATTAATAATTAACGTAATTTATCTAAATTTTGAGGTAGTTTTTTAAATAAATTAAAAACACTTTTACACTCCAACATGTCCTAAGTTATACTCTATAAATAGTGCCAAAAAGCAATTCATTGTTGATTAGTTTGTTTTGAAAATGATCTGGAAGTGCCAGAAAGATCAGACTCTCTAAGACGCTTAGAGTGGCTAATCTTTCTCGCACCTCCCTGGCAGTTTCAAAACAAACCAATTAGTGATGAAACGAGTCAATGAAATTGAAAGAAAGATAGACTTCTCGCACTGCGCTTACTTTTTCAAAACAAACCCATCAGTGACGATTTGCATATAAATGCATATGACTTTCTCCTACCAAATCCAACGCCCACTGTATCAGATGTTAAAGACCAACGAAGACATGCATGTGCAAAGACATGACTGGTTTCTGCATTGAAAACGAATTTATTTCTGAATTTTGGGTTTCTTGAAGTATACTTGATTCTCATGGACCTACTATTACATAGCAACTAAACTAGCTGCTAAACTTTCTGAACGGCTTTCGAACTTGATAAATTATAACATAAGGAATTCTATATTTAAGATCAATATTTAATGTCAAACGTATCGTCCTTTGAGGGTACAAAAAACTTGTTCTCGTTAATTAAGATGTACGCGTTTCTGAAAGAAAAACAGTACAAAATCGCATTATTTGGAATGGTCTGCGCACATGAATTCAACAAATACTTTATACGAGAAACCAATTTTTTTCAACTTACACAATCATTTAAAGGTCCATGGACATGGCTGAGTAGACATTTCTTAATTTCTTACATTTTCGTACCTCAACAGTATCCTGATCATATCGCAACACAGATTTTTAAAAGTGAACATCGGGAAAGTGTTAAATTTCAAGGATAAATATACCCAAACTGACAGGGCCTTCTCCTGTTTTCGCGAACGCGTATCAAGATGCTGGAGTTGGATTTGACCCCGTTAATGACGTCAGAGTAACACGTTGTAAACAAAGCTCACATCGTGACACATGCACAGTGCCGTGCATAACAGCAGGACCAATAGGACATCAACACGATGCATGACTTCGTGACATATTGCATGACGACGAAAAAAACGTGATCTATAGCTATTATTTATCATTATTTAACCAATTATTAAATCAATTCAAATTTCGAAAATTTACTGTGTGAAACACCTGGGGCGATGAAGTCTGGTCTTGTTAAGTGGATAAACAAAACCCACTCCAGGTATCTCTTCTTGTCGGTTTCTTTGTCTGGGAACTTGAATACAGCTATTCTGTTCTGATTCTCCTTGTCGGTATTGTCACCGCTGGTGCAGCCGTCGACAATACAGCGCATTATTATCGTAATTTTAAGACATCAAATCAAGAAAAATGATGCCATATGATACAACACGTACGACGCATATATCGCGAGAAGTCAACTGTGTACGTATGCAAGAAAAATGGGCCACGCGCACGTCCGTTCCACGATGACGATCATGACGAGTATCTCGTATTTGTTACTCGGACGTCACTTCTGGGTCACGCTTGCCAGCGCGATAA
>JAMKCH010004918.1:0-55771 GCA_023653785.1 Ophioderma brevispina | reverse complement strand
AACATATACCTTAACCAGTGCTTTACTGTACCAAATTCAATTGCAGCAGTGATCTTCTAATAAGAAACATCCGCTATGACAAGCACTCAAAACATCTTGTTTTTTTACAAGGAGATACCTTTAAGCATTTTTTTCCAATTTCCTCATTTTATCTCATAATGACCTTCTAGATGACCTTTGACTCATTCATGAACACGCCATGACCACCTTAGCTGTCAAGGAGTCATTTTGAACACCTGTAGTGAATTGCACCTTTTGTACAAGAATTATTATGCAATTTTCCAAAAATGACCTCCAAATGAATCTAACATGACCTCTGGACTCTAAATACCCACATGGACCCCTCCTTCAGGGTCATTCTGAGCAAATTGGTAAAAACCACACAATTTCTGTGAAGTGAAGCATTTCGATACAGTGATATTAAATGACCCTAGAATGGCTTCCGAATCCTAATCTCTGAACACCCAGTATGACACAACCTTCAAGGATCATTCTGTGCAACTTTATTGAATACCATACCATTACTGTGCACCCCAAAGCCGCATATTTTAATATCTTTAAGTTATTTTTTACACAAATACTAAAAGTACCCCAAATTCCTGAATTACCCTGCATACATCCTCACCTACTGATCTTCCCCACCAAGTGACATCACAAGGGTCCATTCAAAGACGTACAAGAAGATTTTCAAAGTGTGGGATGGAAGGAGGGGACAGGCATTCCTCATGATGTGATTCTGCGTTAAATCTCCCACATTTTGTTTGGCCGCCTTTACTTGCATGCGTAAATGCAGCATCCCTCAACGGTCAACATGTGCTTCTTAAGCGAGAAACCTAACATGCGGCAGTGATTGTCACCCTCAAACTTGATCTTTAACAGAGATAACTTTTTGATATTTTAACTTTCTATGGTTGTCAAAACAGTCATGGAGAAGAGATTTCCTTCATGGAAAACAAGGGAATTGAGGAGAAAAGGGTTGAATGTTTGTAGTGAGTTTGACTGAAAATTAGGCCATGGCTAAAAAAAGTAGATGATCGGAAATGAGATGTTTGTGAGCACTTAGGGCAACAAATTCGAGCTTTCGGACCCACCAACAGCAGAAGCATGAGAAGAGATCGGCTCTTTCGTCAGCTCAAAAAGTTCATGAAAATTGCAGGACCAACCAAAAACCTTTTCAGACAACCATAAAGAATTTACCGGTTGTCCGAAAATTTGTTCTTAATTCAACGGCTGATGGTGAGTCTATGGGATGCATGGATGCCGGATGGCATGCCTGGATGGATGCATGGATTGATTATTCCCCTCTCTACCGAGAGTGTTATCACACCAAGCGCATGTATACCTACCTTGTCCAAGCTTAACAATGCACCATCAATTGTTAGCTGGCATACCTTAACTTCCTTGATACCACAGAAGCAGTTATCGTGCGCCCGGTACTTAAATCCGGACTGCGCAGCTGCGCCAGAATCCGGCAGGATTACCCTCAATTCCGGGCAACTATCATTGTTAATCCCCAGTGCTGCTCGTGGGGGATGGGCCCGGCCCCGTGTGGGCCGTTAAGCTTGGACAAGTAAGTAGACTGCGCTCGGTGAGAACACTCTCTGTATAGGGGAATCACCAGCGCTGCCTTTATCCCTAGCGTTGTCCAAGTTAACTATGCACATTTCACACCTGTCGAACTGGAGAGGAGAAGACAGCACTAGGCAATATCCATTGCGCCGGTGATACACAACCGAGAGGGCATTATAAAAAGTTCCAGAAAGGCTCCTCCAAGGACCACTAGGAGAGTAAGAACACAAAATAGATGGGCCAGACGTGTAGACTGAAGACCATGTTTGCAATGAGCGCTACTAGTGCAAGGAGTTCCTCACCGCCATAGTATCCTTCCTCAAAAGTAGTTGAAGGATGGCCGATGATCTCCCTGTCGCTACCCAATACCCTGCCAATGAGAATGGGCCCCCTTGTAGAGAGCGTAGAAAGGATCAGCGATACATGAGTTCCGGCGAACTAAGATCGGGTGGTGGCAGGTGATATCGCGTAATATCTTGACAAGCCCCGGGCGGCTGCTTCTGCGGTTCCGGAAAAGACAGAACACCAGCTCCGCGATCCGAAAAGAAGCAGCGAAAGCTGGCCAAGGAGGAGAATCAACGTAAGTCAAAAAGGCCCTGCTGATGGTCAGGAACCTTGCTACGATGAAGAGGCCAAAGTGTGGTTAAGCTTTGTGCAAAAGAGCACTGAAGGACGAGGAATTCTCGATGTCCCTAGTGATGACGAGATCCTTAGCAGGAGTAGGGAAACGTCCTATGTGTGTGAACTTCTACTTGTCAAAGCATGAAAAGAGCTGTCCCATGGTGATGAGGAAAGGTTGTCCGCCTGGGTCTGACTAAGCGAGCTGGCCTGAACTGGGGTCTTTGGATGGGCCAATAAGCCAAGGCGAAAAAGGCCCAAAGGAAGATCCCCCGTTCTGCGTGATCCCGGCGTGTGCCGGCGATCCCGGCCTTGCGGCGATCCCCGGCGCGTGCTGCGATCCCGGCGCTGCGGCGAATCCCCTCATATTCCCCGGCGCTGCGGCGATCGCCGGAGCTTGCGTTGATCCCGGGCGCCATGCGGTGACCCGGCCTTGCGGGTGACCCGGAGCTTGCGGTGATCCGTCGGCCTGCTGTGATCCCGCGCTTTGCGGTGAATCCCCCCCGGTGCTTGCGGTGATTCCGGGGGCCTCGTGTGTTTGCACAGCGGAAGAGGTGTCACCAAGATCCTCATTTCCCGTGAACGGTAAGGCCGGCCGTAATAAACGTTATGGGTCCCCCTCTGAGGGGAGAACCAATACCGGCGTTGTAGATTCGGTAGCTCGACGGCTGGGTCCTCGCGGTTACCTGGCGCCAGTTCCGGCTCGCGTTTACGCTTCTGGAACGGCTCTTTCGGTGATCCCGACGGCGGTCCTTCAGTCCCTCCGGAAACGGCTGTTGCGGGTGATCCGCGGCGTGCTTGCCCCGGCTCCCGACGGCTCTTGCGTGTCCCGTCGGCGGTTCCGGCTCCCGCACGGTCTCTTGCGGTGATCCTCCGGCGTTCCGGCTCCCGAACGGCTCTTGCAGTGTCCCGAACGGCGCCACGGCTTCCGAACGGCCCTTGCCGTGATCCCGACGGCGGTCTCGGCCTGCGAAACTGCTCTGCGTTGATTCCCTCGCGGTCCCCGCTCCCCGTACGCTCTTACGGTGGTCCTTGACGGCTTCCCCACGGCTTCCCGAGGGTGCTCTTTGTGCGTTTACCCGCGGCGGCTCCTGGTAAGAGGGCTTGGGGTCTGCCAGCACAGGCGACGAGCTCGAGTTCCCCCTGTCGGTTTATTTGTAGGTCTCGATGGATGTTGACAGTGTCATGGACAAGGACTGTGATGCCACTAAGGGTATTCCGCATTACCTTGTGTTTCTATAGTTGGAGACCCAGGCGGAACTCAGGAAACGTCGCTAATGGAGGATGAAAGCACCGGTTGTGTGACGTCCCTTGTCGGACCGGATGGCGGCAACTGAGAAGTAATCGTGACTGTCAGGAGAATAAACTGGCTGCCAGTTCCCCCTGTTTTCGACTCTCCAGGAGGACCCGAGTCCTAATGTAAAGACGGTTGGAGTTCCAGCGAGGGTGTGGAGTTGGAGCAGCGCTGCTAGTCAAGCCTTCTTGGAGCGACTTGAGCGGTCCCTAATATAGGGTAGATTACTGCGGAGTCGCCGCTGAGGACCGATCTAGAACCCGATGTAAATCCGGAGGCCCCTAAATTGCGGTCTGGCTGGAGAGACTCGCTCTCCCGAAGCGAAAAAGCGATATCTTACAGTGCGATCCCTCCCCTCCCCACCCGTCGGGTAGGCTTGGTCTTTTGGGCTGTAGAGAGGGTCTCCCTCGTTGGGCGATACAACTCTAGTCTTGACCCCAAGGTGGCTGGAACTCGTGTTGTGGAGCGAAGGCCTGGCGTGGATGGTGCGAAAGCTTGTCTAGAAATCAATGAAGGCGTTGCGCCACGAGAAGGCGGGGCAAGCAAATTAGTGAAAAGACTAGCGCCCCAAATGAAGACTTTTGTCTTCCTTGCTGCGCTCCTGTTCATTTCCCTTTCTGCCTGTTGATAAAAGATAAGCAGAAGGTCCTTGCGTACGGGAATGTTTCCTCTGTGGGTGTGCTTCGAGGGTTTTTTGCCGACGGAAGAGTAGGCAAGTCCAAAGAGTGAAGCCTGCGGAGAAAGATGACAACGCATAGTGTTGGGTCCCTGCAGCAAGCTGCAGAAAGCGGCCGCGTCGTAGCGGCCTCTTTAGAACGAAGGGCATGGGTTTTTTTTTTTTTTTTTTTGGTTAGAGCCTTGTCCCCATTGCTGTGAACTTGAAATCAGCATTCGGGCGAGGGTTTATGCGGCCTCTAATTCCTCTTGACTTCTGGAAAGTTTACAGGACCGCTATCGTGGCTGTTCGATGGATGGCATGACGTGGCGTACCAGGGCGAGTGCTGCAAGGATGCCCATGGTGCATGATCACCCTGAAGGGTGAGACCTCCATGGTTTTCGGCGTTGGAAGCTGGAAACTGCTGCGCTACGCTTAGAGTGGCTAACGGTGATACCCGTTGGAAGAACCTGCCCTGTGATTTCCAAGCCAGTCCTCTCGCTGATCGCCCAGAAGCGGGAACTTGGTACGCTCCGACTGCTGCTGCTATTCCTGTCCCGCGCTTAGCGCGAGATTCGGCGGGATCGTCCTGTTCATACGAGATCCCTGGCGCAGGATCCTGGAACTTCTCTGTAGTAGTTTTGGCCGGGATTGTTTGTCCTCAATCGGCGTTATCCGTCGATTAAACGGGCACTTCCGACCTCCCGCCTCCCGCAACGCAAGTTCGCTCTTCGGCAGACTCGGTGGGATGTCAACCTGAAAGACGTGGGGTTACGAGCGAGTTGACCTACTGCTGTGGCTGCTCCTGAATTTTCCCCGTCCATATTGCGAGTTCCAGTACGATTGGCTTCCTGTTCGGAAGAACTAGCCCGGTCAGGATCTCGGGATCGGGCAGTTCGTAGATCGTGCTCCGTAAGGGCTAAAGATTGAGGTGTCTCGCATAGTAGCTGCCGGCCCCGTTGATCACGGCCACTTCCAACGTCCCTTCCGGCGTACGGCGATTTCGCGATTCGGGAATCTTCTTACTGGATTTCACTGGAATTGCTGACGGTACGGTCATCGTATCTCCTCTGTGGGCTGCCGCCCGATTTTATCCCCGTCTCTCCTCTGGGAGTTTCGGCGCGGTCGTACGCTCCGTAACGGAGAACCGGCCGATCGGGATTCTTGGGTCGGAGTTCTTGGATCGCCTCTGTGATGGGTGGAAAAGCTGTCGGCAAACCTTCGATGACACTGCTCCTCAGTTCGGGTCTCCCCTGCCCTCGTTGCCGTATACGGCCAATTCGGAATCCATAACTTCGCCGGTCAAAACAGAAGTTCCCTAGCAGCTACGGATCCCGTGATTATTGCTATGGAGGCTATGGTTGCGACTATACCTGTTCCGATAGCCCGGCCCGGCCGCTATTTCTGCGGCGTAGTCCTGGGATTCTTCCGTCGGATCGGAAACGCTCCCTTAGCGAAGGAACGTTTGGCGGCGACTGCCATCTCGGGCGCTCCGTTCGAGTGTTATAGGATTGGTTGTCACCGACTATTGAGGCTATGGTTGTGCCTGTGGGTCTTGCGGACTCGGAATCACTGCGGTGTGGTATGGCCTCAGCCACGGCTCGATGGGGTTCGGGCGTCGATTTGCTATCGCTATTGCAAATGGTGCTTTCCCTGTGGAGGGCTAGTTTCCTGGGAGGGTCCCTATGCGGCCCGACTTCGGAAGTGCCCCTCTTACGGCTAGATGGCGATCTCCATGGGCTGCTGGTGTCCTGCTTAGGTTCCATGCTCTGCGATGCACTGCTGCAGCGGTCTGGTTCGGACTCGCTCTGCAGCCTGGAGCTCCTTGGTATTGAACTCCCGGCGATCGATGGCGTGATCGAGAGAGCGTTGTTCTTTGGCGGCTAACGCGAGTGCCATGGCTATGGAGCCGTGGAGAAATCCGCGTGGTCGGGCTGGAGCGAGAGGTTGAGGGTCCTCGATGCGGGTAACTTGGCTGGGAGACGTCCGGAGAGAGCCTGGTGGGATGTACGGAGGTTCTCGGCGAGAGTCGGCATATGGATCCCGACGGGTGTATCCCCAGTGTCGATAGCCGAAGTCGTACGGAAGATGCGGGTGACTGGATCCCGGTAAAGGTAATAGGTCGATCCCATATCCATAGGGTCAGCTTTCCCTATCCCCGGCTGTCGCTGTGCCTGGGGTCTCGGCTATAGTCTCGGCTCCATCTGAGTGGTGATTCCCGTGCGGAGATCGGCTCTTGCTCCACGGGTCTCGGTATCCTCCCGGGCGAATCACTGTGAGAGCGGGACACATAGTGTTTCACGGCTTCCTGCCGCGGCTGCGGTCACGGCTGTCGCGGCCACTACGGGGTCTGCCTGGAATGTCATGACTGTCCCGGTGCTCTGCGTGAGCCCTGGTGTTATACTGCGGCCTTAGTCTTGACTCCTATCGCGACTTCGGTGGGACTTGCCTGGTGTCGGACGCTGCTCTTGGTCGCGAGTGTCATGGCTACTGCGGGACTTGAAAGAAGTATCGAAATCTCCCTGTGGGTCCGTGCGCATTTTATTATTGTCCGGGTGAGCTGTGGCTCCTGTCGCGGTTACCGCGGGGACTTGTGCTGGATTCCGTGGCACCTTGCGGCGTTGCTGGACACTTTGCCCGGGGGGTACTGTCCGCCCCGGCTACGTCGCAGCTTCAACGGGATCTTGCTGGAGTCGTCTGTCACCTAGCGGTCTTGTAGGAGACTTCGCCGAGGACTGCGGGTCCGCTCGCGGCTTTGTTCACGCCTTTGCGGTCTTGCTGGGAGTTTCGTAGTCATCCCGCGCGTTGCTGGAAGCTTGTGCCGGGGGCTATGACTCCGTTCGCGACTGTAGTCCCGTTCTTTGCGAGACCTGCTTGGAGTATGGTAATCCTCTTGTGGCGAAGCGTGTGGCGAAGCCGTGGACTGCGGTCTCGTTCGTACGTGGCCGTAGTCGCTGTCCCTGCGGGGGTTGCTTGGAGATTCGCGGTCTTCATTTTCCCCGCGGTGAGTGTGTAGTCATCACGATCTCGTGGACTACGGCACGAGATTGGAACGGGCGCGGAGACGTGTTGCGGGAAACCTGCTTCGTGACTAGGATATGCTGGAGCTTCTCTAACTGGCAGGAGAGGCGCGGCGTGTGTTGCTGGTGGCATTGGAAATCAGGGTGGCCATAGATCCCTTGATCGCATCTGTTATCATCGCTTTAAACTCCTGCGAATGGAGGATGTTCTGGGAGAACTTAACTCCGACGGTTCAGTGGGCTAGTCCTGGGGCTTCTCTATGATGACCGTAATGTACTGCGGTTGAGAGTCTCTGAGTCGGCTCTTCCGGGATTCACGCCTGTTGCTCCCGGAGGAAGACTCAAGCTTTGGCTCGCTTACAAGGCTGCTGCTGCCTCCCTGCGTTGTTGACACGCTTTCTCTAATCATTCCACTGGTCCTCTTGCCAGAAGTTGCCCAACTCGCAGGGATTGAAAGAAACTGGCTGGTTACCACACGGCCGGCAACGATTCATTCGCGTGCGGGTCTCTTGCTTGCTGAACCTTTTTCAAGTTGAGCATAGCCTGGGGTCTCTCGTCTGCGGAGTTCAGGTCTTGCTTCGGTCGTGGTCCATGGCGGTTGCCTTTATGGTGTCTGTATGGGAAAACACAGAAAAATAATTCAGTAAGTATGCCCTACCATGTTAATGGTGTAAATAATTATTATCTATGAGCAAGCCGTAACATTTCGCCCTTATCCATGGCTGCCATCTGGCTAGGTACAGCCAAAGGCAGTCATGGTTAGATCGCAGAACGGCGGTATGCGACCCTTACAAGCTACACGGGTCTCGCACGGCTACAATGGCTCAGCAAGCGTCCGCGCACAGTATGCGACCACCACAACGGGGTCCGCAAGCCGGCTAGATGGCTTCTGCTCGGCCTCTCACTGCTACACCCGGTCCGCACGCTACTGGCTCTGCACGGCTCTGCATCCCATGAGCCGTATGAGAGCCTATAGCCGCTCCATTACTGCAAGAGCCCGCACGCCGATCCGTAGCTCACACGGCTCAATGAGCCTCGCGCCACGGCTCATGAGCCCGTATTCCTGACTCCTCTACGCGTGAGCCATGTATCCCGCACTTGAGATCGACCGTGAAGCCGTGGTACCCATGAGCCGTGATCCATGGCCTAACGGCTATATGGCTCACGGTCCACTTACCACGGCCTACGACCCGAGAGAAGAAAAAAAAAAAAAAACGAAGAAGTGGGCCCGAGGGACTATAACCGTGCTGTGTGGTCCTTGAATGGTATCCCACGCGCATCAGCCCCGGCCCTACAAAGTGCGTCAACTCCGGAATGAGGTAAATTCCTCGTGTAAACCACTCAGGGCGCCTTTTGCGCACCCGCCGACGTTTAACAACTCCACGCTAACCTAACTATTTCCCGACACACTGGCCCAGGCTATTACCACATACACTTTAATGGGTAACTTACATGAAATCTTACATTATCTCCCTTCATTCGGGAATCCGGCATTTATACTTGACCGCGATGCATTACACTTTTCCATTCGGGATGCTGCGTTTTCACTTGCCGTGTTTATGTTTTACGAAATCGCATGAAAACGGTCGAATGATGTCCAAACAGAGCGAATAGTGGAAATAACTGGTTATCGAGGCCAAAACCAGTAGGAAAAAGGTTAGCAGTAATGTAGAGGGTTCTGCCTGGCCTTAACACTGGTGTGGATTTTATGCAAGGGGACCGATAATTCGGCCACTTCTGTCGGCAACCACATCGCAACAAAATGTCAAAGCCTGTGGTCACGATCGCAGATTTACGAGAAAAATCACTCAGAATCGACAAGAACACACGATTTATAACCTGCTCTAGTGAATCTGGGGATTCCAGAATAGTATAGAACGTCTTGAAAAGCTAAGTATGCCTGTTGTCAATGGTTACAAAGGTAAAATCGAATGAATTTTCCAGAAGCAAATTGTAGCCGCGTGTTAGGACACTAACAATTGATGGAATTGAAGGGTACTCCTGCCGGATTGGGCGCGTGCGCATCCGGATCTAGTACCCCCCGGGCGCACCTATAACTTTTTCTGTGTAATCAAGGAAGTTAAGGTACCAGCTAACAATGATGGGTGCATAGTTAAGCTTGGACAACGGTAGTGATAAAAAGGCGCTGGTGGATGTAGCAGGCACGTAGCTTATACCAATATGTAATCATCCATCTCCCCATTGATTTAAATAATGATTGCTCCTTAACTGTTTTATGTTTAGTTGTTGGATGCTTACTTTTGTATAAAAGTCCATTTGAAGTTAATATGTGTGTGTATTTTGGGGGATAAATATGTGTGTATATTCAGTTCGTATTCAGGTTTCATATTTTATTAAAACTCACATAGCAGCCCTAATGCTGAAATAAAATGAGAATTTAACAATAGTTAAAATTATAAATTACATCATTGACAAATATTAAAAATACGAGACAATATGTAAAGACATGAAAATATAACTATACCATATAAAAAAATTATTGCCTGCAGATTTATCCAATGAAAAATAACCCATAAAGGTATTAAAAAATAACTTTAAACAATAATATCATGAAAAAGAGCAGGTTAAAAAAATCAAAGGTAACACGATGCCTGGCAAACATCCTGGGCAGACTGAAAGTTTTATATTAAAATTGCTTATTTAATAAGTCAACAAAAAGGGAATGGAGCTATTTTGGAAACGGGAGGTTCTGCTAAAAAGCTTGGACAATTGTTAGCGCCACGCAAATTGCGGAATGAACCTTACCCCTGACAGGAGGAAGTAGCCCATTTGTTCTAATATTATTGGAGAGCCCTTTGGCAAACCTCAAACAATGGTATACCCTCCTGTCATAGAGATATTCAAGCTCAAAACCTCCAGTGCATCAGTATAGATGTAAATTCTGACCAGAATTATCCTGCATGCTCTTCTCTGCAGCTGCTCAAGGATTTTTGACTGGCCAGCAGTTAGTGAGGAGTGCCAAACCATGTCACAGTACTCTAAAGTGGTCTTACATACGCTTTGTACACAATGACCAGTTCCTGAGTATTGAAACCAAACTTTTTTTAACATGCGCAGCATGTATAACCGCTGGTTAGTCTTTTTAGCTATTTCAGAGATGTGTTTTATCCCATTTCAGGTTGTTTTGGCATCCAAAATACCAGAATTTTGGCCTCATTCACAATTCAGCGGGTGGCCATTATTTTCAAAATTGCTGACTGGGGTTCGTGTCTTTTGAAACACACTTGAAGGGCCTGGCACTTGCTGGGATTCAAACGTAATCGGTTGTCAGCGGTCCACTGTGAAAAATCGTCCAAACCCGCCTGGAGCTTGCTAATTGAGTGTGTCTGTTCTCAGCAAGTGTCAGGTCATCGACATATTTCCAGCATTAATTTTAGAACCAATGTCAGTGGCAGCATCATTTATTATAGCTTGGAATCCTTTTGGACCAACTTTGGTACCCTGTGGTAAACCACCTTTGAGAACTTTATACACTGAGAGTGACTGGTTATATTGGACACACTGCATACGTTCATAATGAACATCACACAGCCATGGTACAATGGCCCCCCCGGACTCCCAACGGATAAACTTCTCAATCAATGAGAGTATGTCCGACCTTATCGAACGCTTTTGATAAGTCCGTAAGAACCACTGTTAACCAATCGTTATTGATAACATCAGCACCTGAATGAATAAAATGCAGTAAAACTAACCAGGTATGAGAAGTTGAAACACCTTTGATATTACCAAACTGTGTGGGTGTCAATCTTCTCAGCAATGTCTTCAAGCATTCCAATTATGTATAAAACCTCGACTGACTTTCGCAAAGCAATCAGTAAGGGAGACAGGCATAACTTGTCATCCTTGGGGGTGGGGTTGGTATTGGTACCACCACAGCTCCTTTTCCACTGTTTTGGAACCACCCCCTCAGAAAATAGTTGTGTTGAGGCAAGTCAGTAAGAGGTGTACCTAATTCATATGAAAATTATTTTACTAGTCTAGGTGAGATCCCATCAGGACCACAAGCTTTAGATGGTTTAATTTGTTTGAAGTTCAGCATACACATCCCATATTTTTAAAGTAGGAGGTGGCCCATGAGCGGAAGGTAAGTGTCCCATCAGAGTAATATCTATACTTGTCATCTCGAAGTATTAAGTAGCGACTCGGCGTAATACATTGACCGACTTTCAGCGCGCGGTTTAAAGCCATGCACTGCAACTTAAAGGCGGCACGTGGACGCGCGCGTCGCCACTCATACTTCAGACAGACAAAGTATAGCGCCTCAAGATTTGAGATAGACACATGCATATTCGTGTGCACAGGGATGAGGATGCACAGTACATCTTGACTTAAAGAGACATGAGGAGATTTCCAGAAAGAAGCGCCCCCAATTTTTTTTCGAACCCGGGTTTTTTGCATATTAGGATGTTTCCACTGTATTAGGTCACACCTGAAATGAATAAGCCGACTACACCGTCTTTATGTACTCAGATGCTGATTTAGTAACTTCTGGTCGTGCACGACAAGAAAGTCAAGCACGGTGTTCTATGGGGACAATTATGGTAGTCAGGCAAGTTCAAAACAAGATTTTGCGGTTTTTCTTTTGTACTTGTTTCCCATAACCTTTAAACGTTCTTGGGTAGGTGGTCTACAGCGTCCAGTGCAATTTGAGAGAAATTTGTTATCCTCCAAAAATCTCTCCTGGCCGCTTTAAGATGACAGTTCATATAGCAGGCCCATATAGGTTGCACACCTCAACATACATTTGGATTTCACTCCAATCACTTTCACATGACATAACCGTAAGGTCAAATTATATTATTTATATCCCTCATTAATATATTCATGTTCATTGATTTGGTTAAACGTGCGTCACATGACCGCAAATAGTTCAACATTTGCAAGAAAGGGAGCGAAAGGGGGAAATAGCGCCTATTTCCCTAGGGAATAGGTCCTTTTCCTCTGTTCTCGATACACGTGTTTACCATTTCATGTCTCAGCCTCCTTTACTGTGATCAATCCGGCTGTTGAATTAGGCTCGACAATAATAGACCTGGCTTGCATTACTCACCGTATCACGCGTACGTATGTATTAGTTATTGCCTGTAAATTGAACTTGACGCAGTGATGAGGCTAATTTCACCTTGACCGTCGGTTTGCAGACGACACTTAACAACACATGGCTACGCCCGTAGGCGTAAACACCGGTGAAAACCCCTTCTGCAACTCCGCGTTTTCTCTCGTAAACGAAGATGAACTTACAAAATTCATCGATAGCGCGGATAGTGAAAATACGAAGAAACAACTCAAGTATGGTCTGTCTGTTTTCGAGGAGTTTTGTAGGAATTAACTCGGTGATCAATGTCATGGAACAACGCTGATCTCGACTTGTTATTGTCACAGTTTTATGCCGGTGCACGAACAGAAGGGTGAGGTTGTTACGCAAAAATCTATGCGCAATTCGGTACGACTTCAGCGTCATTTTTCTTGCCAAAAAAGAAGTTGATATCATAAATGGATGGACTTTCCTCGGTCTTAAGCAGGCATTCAAGCCTTGATGGTTCGGCTCAAAGCAATGGAACAGCCAGTGGTGAAGCATCACCCACCAATACTAAATGAAGACAACTCGCATTCATCTATCATAGATCTCACCTACTGCCAGGTTTACAGCAGAAGGTATTTGTTGAGTTATGGATCTATTCGCTAATCGCGCATTGACAACCTGAGGCAAATGAACCAGGAGTCTTTATCTTTCATCCATCAACAGCTAATCAAATGGAGTATGTTCACTCTTCGTACATGTGTACAAAAAATCACCCCAATGCTGATTAGGAAAGCCAAGGTGGTCACGTATGTACAAAGTAAAAGGTAATCCTCGCTGTCCTGTTGAATCTTTAAAGAAATACCAGGAAAAGCTAACCCGAAGTGTAATGGATGTGCACGGCCCAAACCTAGCGTACATGGGAAGATGAATATGATGCTGTTTGGTATGATAATATTCCTGTCGCAAGATACTCTGTGCAATTTCAACCAGAATTGTCATTGAAGCATCGTTGCTTCCAAGCTTATCAAGAACCTTGCTTGCAAGCCGCACCAGCGTGACGCTGCTTGACCATGCCCGGTTACGCGTCTCGCGATATCATACCTTCTCAGTGCCACAGATCAGAGACTTTCTATCAAAAACTATGCTCGCACGAGTGACACAACAAAACAGAAAATGTCGGAAACCATTCGGCAAAGTGAATCAACTTCCGAGTCAAGAGCATGAACAAAGAGTGTCAAATATGGCTATGGTTGAACCTCAACATGACTGGAGCCAATGAGACAGCCACTGTCAAAGAATCCTAAATGAAATCATGAAAATCCCAGGAATTCATGAATCGCCAATACATTTAGATTGCTGCATCTCGCCCAGTACTATCACCAAATCCACAAAGCCAAAACCTCAGCATGATCACCACCAGAACCCATGGAAACATGCGAACTTTCATTCCATGGATGTGTGGGTGAACTTTATATAAGTTAGACCTCCTTCCTTGGGAAATTTCACTACCACACCGGTAGTGTGTGTACATATGTTGACATGTGAATTTTATGGTTTGCGGTTTAATTGGAATTTTGAACCTCCGAAATCTTTGGAGACGTTGAATTTGAACTTTTGAGGTTGTTAAACTTTTGGCATGGAACATTTCATATTGTTTTTTGGAATTTGGAAAAGCAAATGAAGACTCAACAAGATGGTGAGTAAACTTTATTTTTCTCATATTTTTGCATATAGGCCTATTTTTTGTTATAAGGCCCTCAATTTTACTTTTAACCAATCAATGAACAAAGAATTCTTATGAGATATAAACCAAAATATTTAATGATCTTATTCGGGATCTTTTGTGGAATCCTATTGGCACCCCTCGGTGAACTTTAGTAGGGCGTGGGGTATAATTTTCCACGCCCTCCAGTTCACCTCGTGGGCCAATAGATTCCACAAGATGCCCTCATGATCATAAATATTTGTATTTAGATCGGATAAGTGTGGATGCGTGATCAAAAGGAAATTAAAAATAGGAAGACTGCATGGGGACCTAACTTGCAGCCTGGGCTGCATTCGCTGATTGCACTACGCATGTTCGTAGCCATACTGGGTTTCAGCCTTGGTTCATGCATCTTTCCGTAATATGACATGCCGTAGGTTTTGTGTTGTGACTACCCTAGTCCGAGGTGCTCTGACTAGACACTCCATATTGGGTGGTCCGTTTACTAAGGTCAGAGAAGAAGTATATAGTTATTGCAGGGTCCATCACGAATTTTAAAACTGACATTTACTCAACTTGACTTACAAATCCTACCTAATGTCACTGATTCTTATTTCTAAGGATGGCATTCATGTCGTGTAACTTACCGAGGATGTTGGGACATCCATAACTGGTGCAAAATGAAGGAAAATTAGAAAGCACTAAAGTAATACCTAAAATTTGCCGTTATAAAATCCACATCCAAAACTTTGCAGAACATTTTACATAACACCTCAGAATTGCTTTGTTGGGCCTATAAATTATTTATTCATGATAATTAAACCCCCACGGAGTCTGAATATACCAATTGGACGTCGTAAGTGAAATTTTTAAACTTTTTCCGCCAGGTTTTTTCCTTCGGAAAAACCCCGCGATATCCTATGTACTCTAATTCGTAGCCCGGGCTTCGCCCCGCTACGACGTGTCGACTAGACTACCCACAATCTTTTTTGGTTTTCTAGCCTCCCGAGAGGAAGGGAAGGGGTAAAGGGAGAAGCTAAAGAAGATTGGACATCCGCAGCGAGATTCGAACCCGGGGCCCCGGCGCACCATTCCCATGAGCAGGGACTGCCCACGAGGGATTCGCTGGCCCTGCTATCGATTTCGTGTCCTATATGAGTGTTTGGTACGCATCTTTTCGTCTTAGTGCATTTTTCTAGCCTCGCTCATTGAGTTTTAGTGAAGTCTTGGTTGTGATAGGGTAAAGTGCCTTAACCCGGACTTTCGGTCACTTGTAGCCCAGATTCCATTGTGTTTTTAGCCGCAGTGAAGGTGAAACCAGTGCTCAAAGACTAGCGAGCATTAGCAATTCTGAACTGGACCTGCTCTAGCATTTCTAGCCAGAGTGTCCCACCTGGAGGGCGTTTTTTCAATGAAACTGCAACCCGATATAGATCGCCTGCAGACAAAAGTTTGCTGATGGGAGTCATAATTGCCATCTTATTCCCTAAAGTCCCTGGTGGGTGAGGCCCAAGAATTTGCCTAGCACGGGTGCCGGTTAAGGGTTTTAAATCTGTGGCTCCTACCAAAGTTAGTTTGAGCCTGTGACCTGGCAACTGTCTTATTCTAATTCACTACATCAGCGATTCTGGTCTCCTTGTGAGTATCAGTGATTTTCTCCATGTTCATATTCCCACAGATCAAAATAAAGTATAATTATGCATTATCAATCTGTACCTTAATTTTCAAGGTAGTAAGTTTCAATTGGCGGTTTTGGTTTTAGAATTCCACCAATATGCAATTGGTACTCTAGTTGATTCCCTAAAGTAAGGTAGCTGGTATCTGGTTGGGGGGGCGCTCACATATGAAATGGATATATTTGTAAGGCTGTGGCTTCCTAACCCAGGAGCATTCTGTGACAGAGGGCATGCAAAAATATACACTTTTACAGGGCGCGGATCAAGGGAGGGGGAGGTAAGGGAGGGGGCACGTGCTCCGGTGGTGGTTGGTAATATGCAAATCATTCTTACAAAATCAGCCCATTTTGAGCTATTTTGGACCAGCCCCCCCCCCCACTTCCCCCCCCCCCGGTATTTTGACATTTTTCAAATCCGGATCCCGCCATTTTTTTAACCTTTATACTAATAACTCTACCCCAATATAAACTCTACTATTACTTTTTTGACAAACAATCCATGAAAAGCTTCTCTTCATCCAAACTACACCTCATTTTCTTTTTTTCTTTTTATTGGCTAGACCTCAGAGAAGATTCAGTAGCTTCCCACAATGGCATTGCTTCCAATGGATACTGATGTGTACAGGTAGTTCCCATGTGGAATCGTTTTAGAGAAGTAAACATCTTAAAATGCATTGTTTATTGATCAGTACTGTAATTCAACCTCAACCATGTTTCATCACTAACGCTTCACATCAGTTAATGTACAAAACCTCCATTAGAAGCAAGGCATTGTGGGAGGAAACTAATGATATCTTCTCTTGCTATCCTCTACCAGCCACATTGTTCATTTCCATCACTTGCTATTTGCCTTCACGTATCAGGCAGATCCAGATCCTCTTTTATTATGCCCATACTTGTTTTCCCATGTACGATGCAGAGATGGCTATTCATAGCTAAATATGGAAAATGTGAGCAATTAATATATTCCATTTCACATTTCATAAGTTACCAGATCAGGCCAAATTTCCTGTTGATATTAACGGAGACAGGTTTAGTTTATCATTATATTATGAGTTCTAAATACGGATTTCCCACTTCAAGTTCTGTTTTCTACGATGTTATTGTAGATATGATTAAAGGTGCTTGTTCCGATTATCTTGGGACCCCCATGATTTACCCAGAAGTAGGATCAATTTTAATATCAGGATGAAAGGCCATATTTTTCTCATTGTCGTCTGAAATTTGAGCCCTCAAATCCATTCCATTCTCACGATATAAAAAAAAAAAACACCGGTTTAATGGTTAACCATCAAATATTAGCACAGATTGAATAGGCTTTGCAATATGCATTATCGCTTCTACCATAAAAACGCAAGTTAGACCCACGGTACTTGATTGGGGCATCCCATATGTGCAAGTACGTATCCTCATATCAAGCAGAGAAAGACCAATAGAATAAATCGGCAAACAAGCACCTTTAAATATAGCCTACAGTCTTAGTATCATGATTTTTGACCCAAGATGATGGTTTGATTTTCATGATGGAGAGGAGGCCTTTTACCCAATGGCCTACTAGTCCAAAATTATCTTTAGAGGTGGGGTTAAATTTTGTACTGAAATTGGATCATTAGAAAGTCTCACAGACTTTTGGAGTGATATGTTGCTGATTTGCATCTTTAAAATGATTTCCAACACGAATCTAGCCCCAGAAAGCGTCCAGTTAATATCTTTTTTGAATTTTAACTTAGACCTGACATTTTTTCTACCTTCTTTTTTCAATCACTTTTTGGTCAGGAGGGTGTCAAAATTCAAGCAATTTCCGCACGCTACACCACCATTTCGTTCAGAATAATTAGAGCACATCATTGGAGACTTATGAATTTTTCTCTATCCGGAGGGACGACTTTGCAAAATTGCCCCTCTGGATCAACTGTTTCGGTTACGCCACTTTTGGTGGTGATGGTGAGAGGGCATGTGTGGTCTGTAGAAAAAAAGCGCAGGACTCATGATATTAGACCATTAAAATCTCAATTATTGCCTCATCCACCCACCAAAACAAAATCTGGGGAGGTAGCGGCTAGGGGACAAATTACGATATAGTGGATGAGGTCGCTCCTCTATTGAGCGCTAACAGGCGGCCGGCTAGATGAAACTAAAATGATTCTGTGAGGATTTCCTAGTAGCAGCAAAATAATGTAAAGCACTGACATATTATGTAAAAGCGCTATAGTTAATTCCACGATGACTTTTTTTATTATGTGTGATGATTGATGAGGCGAGGGACATCAGACCTGTATAAATATAGATCACTTGTGAACTGTACTGTCAATGCCCGACAGTTTGTCAACCACATCTATTGTTCAATACCCGGCAGTATGTGTGCGCTTTGTACAACTTGCGCTGTACACGGGGCAATTAATCATGTTTGAATAGATGTGTGTTAGCCACAGCTGTCTTTTTGTGTACCCTAAGCATTTCACTACACCAGTCCCTGGTGGTGTTTATTAATTATATGGTTCACTACGCAAGTGGTCTCTATACCCAAAGACCAGTTCCCAGGCGAAAATGTCAAACATGATAGCATGGTTTTTACATGGAAACCATGGTAGAACTGCTTGACCATGCATGGCCAACTGCACTTGGCAATGCTTTGACCATGGTCAATCATACATTGAGAAATGGACCACAGGCCAATATATGGTTGAATCTATGGTGACCATGGTCAAGCATGTAATTTTACCAGAGTTGGACCCAGTGCCTTTGAACATGCTTGAACATTATAAACCATGGTCAATCATAAGTTCAACCATAGGCTGGGCTGTGGTGCCATTTCTCAACCTTGGTGACCATTCGAAGCATGGCCAAGTGCAGCTGGCCCAAGCCGGTCAAGACAGTTGCCTGTGGTCCTTCCTGTAACTCCCTACTATAAGGTACAGTAATAAAATGAAATTATTCTTATCATCATTTGTTGCAGTCAACGCTATTATAACCCGTCTAAATGGTTTATGGATTGCTATGTGTTTCTGCCATTAAAATTGGTAGAAAAAAGAGAACAGATGGTAAAGTGTTAGTAGGGCATTCTGACTTTCCACTATTATTGATCAAAAATCCGGGGTCACAAGTCTGTTGTTGTATTGAAAGAGATCCAGGCCGATCAGTGACCTGTCCGATGGATTAAACAAAACCACTATAGTAGATTCAACCCATCGAGTCACCTCCAGTACTTTTCCGAAGGTATGGGCATTGAATGAGGGGCATGTGCAGTGGGTGGAAATTAATATCCCACGCTAAATCTATTGAAACATGTATGTAGTCCGATAGCAGAGAAAAATCAATTTTACGCTTAATGAAAGCATTCGAGTCAATGCAAGCAAATTACCTCTCAAAACATTCTACTGTACTCAATTCATCTGATATGTGATCTCGTACCATTCTTGCGGAGGTGAAAAATTCAACGAGGTGCAGGGACTTCTGTTAATCATGTTATTTAGAGCAATGTTAAGGCCTGAAATACACTATAGTGCGTTTCCATACATGAATGAAATTGTATTTAGTGGCAGGTGAGTGAGGTAAATGACCGGAGTGTCCTCCAAGATAATCTGGTGTGGCACGTGCATTTGAATTCTTTCATTTTCCCGGTAGAGATAGGTTAACCTCTCTCCGACTTATTGGAATAGGTCCAAAACTCCAGGGGGATGAACTTATCAACGCGAATCGAGTATAATCGTATTTACTTCAGTAGTATTCAACGTAACAGGTGAGTCGAATGTTACCGACTTTTGAGCGGTTTTGGATACTAAGGAACACAAAAGTCTTTGCACTCACTATGTAAAAATGTCAACATGAAAGGCCTGATTATCTTAGTTCGTTCATGAAACATGTGAATCGGGCCACACATTTTTTTCCTGTCTCCTCTCCCAACTAATCGAGGCTGTCTAAAACTTTTCATCTAGTGACACGGTGGGTTAAATCTACTCTAGTATTAAGGTGGTATCATTGGTAGACATTATGGTATTCTTAAAGGGAGTCTAACTTTAGACCTGGGTTTAAACCAGGCTTAGTCCTTCATGAATGTGTCATTTTCCTTTCAACACTTTGAAAGTTAAATGTAACAGGTGAGAAAATTCCTCATGGATGGGCCATTCCAGCTCATCCATGAGGAATTTTCTCACCCATTATAGCACTCTTTCAGAGTATGTTAAAAGGGAAATGGTCCATCTATGAAGGACTAACCATGGTTTAAACCTGGGTCTAAAGTTAGACTCCCTTTGAGAATACCAGTGGTGCAAAATTGAGCTCCCCCCTACAAGTAGGTTTTTATTGAGAGCAGCAAGTATCTGTAGGTAATTTTTAAAATATGCGAATGAGCTCATTAGTATTCATAACTTGGCTTTAGGCATTTTGCAAAATATGCAAATTCAGGCTATTTTGATCAGGCAGTGCCAAGAAATCCCAAATTTAGACATTGTTATTGATTTAACACATAAAGCCGATCAATAATTTTTATAACGTTATCCACTGTAAGGGTTATTTTTTAATATATATTATCAATAACAGATGGGCCATTTTAACACTCACGACCGGCCCACATCAACACGCCTAAATCGGTTTGTGGTTTGCAGTCTGTATTGCTGAGATCTGTTTTGATTCATTTGGGCGAGTTGCTATATTGAATAGGACTTGGCCACCATCATCTGATTTTGGGTGTATGTTAAGGGGGCACACTACTAAATAACTCTCCCATTGAAATACACATAAATATGCCGTGATTCATGCTCTCATCTCCACCCCATGTGACATATTTCGATATTTTGCTTGCATGAACGGCTTAAACAAATGTGAAAATCTAATTAAAAGTTGCTTTTTGAAACATTATAAGTTGAACTTTTAAATTGAGAAAAATGCACTTGGACAGAGCCATCACGAATTTCAGCTTTCACTTTGGCCTCTTTACCAGATTCAGCCATCATATCATTCCGACGCCCAGTGATTTGGAACATTTTCTTAACAGATTTAGAATATTGGGTCCTATTCTATCCTTTTCATAAAACCAAGCAAGAGTCACGCAAACCTGGTTCCCTCGGGACGCTGATATATTTCGCATAGGCGCTATTTTTTACAGGGACTATAAAGGGTTACACCAAATGCGGAAGGATTTAGTGGTGTGCCCCTTAACCACTTCGCCTCTGGCTGTGTATAATATCAGTTTCCTTTTCCTTGGAAGCACCGTGTATACATGTGCTCACACACATGCACTAAAAGATGCAGGATTCGGCTGAATAGTTTTTCTATGAGCAATTAAAAAATAGAACAAGAACAAATTTACATAGGCAGCATTTTATCAACAGCTATGAAATAAATATTACATTATCACCAGGGGGGGTCGGACACGATCTGCTCGATTTGGGCATTGGGGATTTGGGCATTGGGGATTTCCCAACGGTAATTTGTGGAACTGCTACGTGCATTTACTATGGCAGTCTCGGTCCCAGTGACATTAAAAAATCATCTCTTAAACCTTTGTTCAAAAAATCTTAGTAATATCATGATAAAGAAAAAATTATTGGCATCAAAATCCGTCGGGGTTAGTGGATTAACCCCGCTGCAAAATAGTGTAATTTCCAATAACAGTCATTTAGATATAAATATTCGTGACCAGGCCTAGTCTTTAGTCAAGTCTGTGTGTAATCGTTCGATATGCGTAAGAGCGCCCTCCTACCGTTAAGTCTTTGAAACAGACTAGCACCCGGAAGTTGATGCCGTTTTGAATTTGCCGTTGCTGTTAGGTTGGCATGTCCTACCCCCCCCTGCATTATCACCACAGAATCTATCCTTACTGACAATAACATAAAACCTTTGGGATAGAAGCCACATGTCCAAATTGTTGAATGCTAAAAAAAGAAATTCAAATGATAATTTAATAATTTAATTTGTTCTGTTTTGAGTAAAAATGTTTCATGAGAGAAGGATCCAGTACAATCTCATCAATACTCTGGGCAATTCTGTCTTTCAAGTTTCATACAATCTTTCTCATTGGCTAATTAATAGCTATTAATGACATGTTGTAGTCATCAGATTAACCACTTACGAGAGCTCTTCTAAAATATAACCTTTTTCCACAGATACCTTCAATCTTACAACATCAATGGTTGACTCAATAAATACTCTTATTCTTTGTAGGTATATTGGCAGCTATATCGGGGTGGTGGTGTTTAAAGGGGATATCACGCTGGGGGATACGCTTTTCTTATTGTTCTCGCTGGGTTGATGGGAGCGGCCATGTTGCCAACAAATAAAGCAGTGGGGTGTGGGAATGTTAGAAAATTTTAGCGCATTATATAGTGTGTCTCCAAAAATGTACTGTATGTAAGTTTTTAAAAAGCGGGACTAAATGTCAACCGAAACGCTTTTCAGCATGTAATGCTCAGTATAGACCCCTTCTTTAGAGTCCCTCAATGCCACATGCTATACAATCAATTGAAATTCCCCGCGTCTAAAATTCAATTGAGACCTTCAATGCGTACCTTGGAATGACACTATTTTGCCATCTGGCCAGCTGAACGCGGAGTGGGACAGTGGAACTTCAATTGGCTCTACTCTTCATTGTGATACTGTGGTAAAATCTTGACATCCGAAGTAAGGAGGCCTACTCATTATTTGTATTAGGTTAATCTGTGAGTTATTTTTTATTGGTATATAATCACTGCAGATATGCGTTGATTCAAAGGCATACAAACCTATTAGACATGTTAGATACTCAAAAGTAAATTACTTTGTTTTGACAATCATCCTGAGACAAACTATAGACATGACGTAGCCATGGCCGTTTCAGATGGCCGAAACTTCACTATGGCCGTGAGTTATTGGTAAACATGGAGGCGCCCATCAGTTCCCGATTTCATTTTTGTCTTCTAATTAGCTAATGAATTTATGGTAATATCATCAAGGTTAGAATCGTTCAACATAATTTATCAACATATGTAAACTAAAAATTAGCGTGTAATGGTCCCTTTAATAACTACAAACCAATTTCTTTCTGAGAGTACCTTTTGAACTACCTGTTAAGTAGCCACGGAGTACCCACCTGCATGGGCACCACATCGCCGGCAGCAAAAGTGGGGTTAATCATCCAACCTGAGTAACACGCAGTAGATTAAAACTAATCATGCCCATGGCGGGTGTACCTGCGTGGGTACCTGTCATGCAAATGAGCTTATGGCTCTGTTGGATTATTTTAGTAATTTAACCATTATTTAACATTTTGTTAAATAATTATGTTTATATGTTTTAAACAAAATGTCATAATAGGGTTTTTTGGTGATGCTCAGGGCAAATATAGATGTATAAAGGCTTGAAAATAATCAGAAAGTCGTAAACAACAATGGAATGTTTGTTGCCCTCTACAGTCCAAAGTACTGTCTACAAGGCAGCCAGTAGGTGAGTACCTGTGAAGGTACTTCCTAGGAGTAGCTGCAGAGGTACTCCACTACTGGTGGCTTACATGGGTACCTGTTAGTCACCTAACAGGCAACTGCAGAGTACACTATAGGATGGGTACTGCTAAGTAAACATAGCTGCTATTCACCCAGTGGCTTGAGTACTTTGCAAGTACTTAGTTGTAGGTACTGCTGCATCAATAATGCATTAAGGGGGCACTCTTGGAGTAGAGCTAAGAGTACACATGGAGTAGCCTAAGCTCTTTCGATACACCATGAGTAGGAATCTTGCTGTGCATAACTTTTTAAATCCAATTTCATGAAATTTACCTTGTTGTGAAGAGCTAAAGACACAGTGGAAACAATTTGAAATACTTTCTCTAAAACTGTCTCCTGATATGAGACTTTGAATCAGTTGCTAATGTTACTTTTTGAAGG
This sequence comes from Ophioderma brevispina, assembly GCA_023653785.1. NCBI lineage: Eukaryota > Metazoa > Echinodermata > Ophiuroidea > Amphilepidida > Ophiodermatidae > Ophioderma > Ophioderma brevispina. Next base: position 32,332 of record JAMKCH010004918.1, on the reverse strand, counting down.
TTACATTTAATGAACATTGAGGTTGCACACCACCAAATAAATTGGCTGTTGGTATATGTACAAAATGACCCTAATTAAAGCAGTGAAAGTAGTGGTAATGGATGTTTTTGGAACATAATGCATCCGTTCTTTAGGCAAAAATCAGTTTGCTTCTTCTTCTTATCGTATATTGGTTATGAGGGTTATATGATGGAATTAGCCAATCTGAGACATGGTAAGGAAAGCTTAAAGGGATTAGCAGCGATTTGCTAATCCGAAACATCGAAAAAATCATCAAAATTCATATTTTTATATGTGACATGGATATGTGAACATAACGTGCAAGTGGTTGACTTGAAATCCGTGTATTAAAGACAAGGCAGTACTTTTTATCTGATCCTGTATTTTCTATACGTGCATATCAAAATTCCGACTTGAGATCAAAAACGCCTTTCCCGGTGAATATCACAGATTTTCAGCGTGATATTGTGCACCATGATCAATACAGTTTGACCTCAAACACAAACATTATTGATCTTTGTTTATTCTGTACTGGTGTAAACCACAATCAGCTGTTTCGTGCAGATTTTGAGACGCAGTCGCTGTATGTCTATTTGCGGGAGACGGTACGTCATATTCCTCAAATACTTCATTTTTTTCACTATTTGGTGTTTTTTCAACATTAAAGCAGTTATACGGAATTATACACACTTATCCCTGATTTATAAGTTAAAAAAATCATTGCATTCAAATAGTTTCGTTCTTCTCGATTATCGATGTCACCCCTTGTAACACTTACTGTGCTCAACTCAATTGATCGAGATCTCGATCAATCCGTGGCAGGTATTATTAAAATGCTTGCCTTGTGTGCATTTGAGGGTTAAGGTGCATAGAGATATATAAGGTCTATTGTGATTGATTGCTATAGTTCATATCATGTAATGAGCCAATCAGAGATTCTGTAAGAAAGATGGTAATTCTCAAGGGTTAAAAGAAATCTGGAGTGTAAAATAACAATCAGACACTCAATCATTTTCTAATATTTGAAAACAATTTTGAAGCATATATTTTATGCAACTTCAAGGTAAACCTGTGGGAAAATTTTAAAGCCAGTTTTTATCAAAGAGTTCTATATAGATTAGAGAGGCAAAACGTTACGTATCTTTAGAAATACACCGACTCGCATGTTTTCCGACCACAAAGAAAAACCTAGAGAGTACCACAATAGAAAGCAATGGCTCCTCCGCTTCTTCCACAGACTGTGGGTGCCGTTTGCATATATACTAATCAGTAGTGATACAAATTAATGCATGTGTTAGAGGTGGGCCCGGTGTATGGTAATAATAGTGACCCTGGATTCATTGGCGCAGATGACTCTTTTTCGTATATGCAATGCGCGCTTAGGTGAAAAGATGTTTCATTGAGGCGGTTTATTTAATCAAGCCATGATGCGTCATTTCATTGTTGTGTGCCATGGGTAGGACAAAATTTAACCACCCAATAGCACCCAACATCCAGACAACTGATATTTTGCGGATTGTTTTGGTATCGAATTGAATTATGTGTGTAATGCAAGGCCACCCAAACTGATATATTCCGTGCAATATTCAAAATGTCAGCGCCGCTACACGGAAGGCGTTTCAAACCCCCTTGGTTGATACTATGTACATGGCAGTCTTAATCGCGCCACCTTCCACTGCATAATCATCATTGCTTTCATAACAATAGCATCCTGGTAGCAAATTCAAAGGCAACACCCTGGGCGAGTGGCTGGTTTGGTACAATAACATCATAATCTTAATCCACCTTCCAATCCTGGCAAAAGCACATTACTTTCTAATCAATAGTGTGTAAAGTCAAATACAACACCACTAAGTCTCTTTCTCTGCTCTCATGCAGTGATTCATAAACTTGACAGCAGTTATCATGCCGTCAAGATATTAGTCGTTGTGCGCATGTGTAATAAACAACCGTCGCTTTAAGAGCCACGTAGCAGTTTAGTGGTGCGACCATCACTGCATGGAGGTAGGGAAAAGGAGCATAACATAGAAACCTTCAGCTCCTAGTAGGGTTTTTGGTTAGACGAACAAGATACAAATAGCTAGATACTGGTGAAAATCAGAGAAAAATATAAAATTTTAAGTTTTGATAAATTATGGTCTGTGCCATGAGTTGGGGTATATAAAACGAGGGTGGCGTTACCTTTCCACAAATATTTAACTGCTCAAAATCTATAAATAGAGGTCTCCAATTATTCCTTAGGTAACAGGAGTACAAAGTGCAATTGGGTCAGTCAATGTGTGTGGTGCTTCCTTCCAAGATATTTGGGAAAATAGGCTAAAGGTCATTTGTTTATTCAGAAAGTTCAACAATTGTAATACCAGATTTCTTTGTAAAAAAAATATTAAAAAAACATAGTAATGATACTGATTAAAAATATGCTTTTTATTTCTTGCATAGGGTGGTTCCCTTGCTTTGCTAGGGAGGGGTATAATGTCCCGTCCCCATAGAGTCCTACAGAGAATTTTTACCCCTTCCATTATAACAACAAGAGATGCCCGAAAGTGCAAAAGGGCATTTATATTTGGATTCAGTATCATTCAACATTTAAAAATCAATATTTTTACAAACAAATATGGGCATTGCAACGGGTGGACCTTTCTTGAATAAACAAATGACCTTTAGCGTATTTCCCCAATATCGGAAAGGAAGCACACACGCGTGTGACCAATGACTTTTTTTACTTCATACTTACCGAAGATAATCTTGAGCTATATTACATTAGATTTAGGGCACAGTTCAAACATTTGACCCCATGTACTTTACCCTCTCCTGGGGTACACGCAACAAAAGGGTCCCCGGCAGACAGACTTTATTGCAAAAGTTATATTTGTCTCTGAATTTTCCCGTGTTCAGTAGGGGTTATCTGTTCGTCTAACCAAAACCTCCGGCTGTGCCTCTAAAAAGTGTGCTTTCAAAAACCCTGTGCCCACAATCCTGATTGTTAGGTTTGCGGTGGAATAAAGGTCCGTCATACTTCCATTGCAATGCAAGTGACACTGTGCTGCCGTACCGATATATATACACTCACCTTTCTACTGCAACTTGATTGCAACCCACTGCATGCAAGTTAAAATGATTAACTTGTTTGCAGAAGTACTGCATTAAAGCATCTTGGTCAGAGAATTGCAAAGCTCAGGAAATGCAACTCATGTTGGCACTTCAATGCAAGTGGAAGGGCGAAGGACCTTAAGAATGTGTCTTGGAACATAGCATAGAGTAGATATTCCATGTTTGCCCCAGAATTGTACAAAAACACACGCACACTTGTTTTCAAATATGATGAAAATGACTAGAGAGATGTGTATTAGTTCGCTATTCTTCTCATCAGAGTATAGTTGTGGGTTTTTTAAATTGTGATTAAACGCTTTCTATCACACCACCCCATATGGCATTGTCCATTAGTAAGTTGAAGTCTAATTAATTTAAATTTGAGATGCAAGAAGGAAATATAGAACAAAGATAAAAGAACATTGACATATTGGAATGAATTCAGACGCAATAACGGCAAGACATAAGCCATAGATAGTATTAATTTAAACACAAATAAACTGCTTAAAGGGGGTGGGAGCCACTTGAGTCCAAGCTGATACCTTGCTCAGATACTAAACACAGAATAGTATCATTTTTCCATCGAAGAGGTATAAAATGGGGTAGATAAAAGCCAACATTGCAGTTCCCCAAGCATATGCCGCAAGCAAAAAGATTGGCAGAATATCACAGCATGCACAGAGGTTGGGTGGTTGTTCATGTAGCAGTGCAAAGGCCTTTGGTTCCATCTTTAAGAATTAAAGGACCATGAGGGATTTTTAGGGGATACGAATTTCTCTCAAATTGAACAGGATCGATGTAGACCACTACCAAGAAGCTTTCGAAGGTTGATTGGGACAACAATTACAAAAGAAAACAGGCAAAAACTTGTTTTGAATGGCGACTACCGGTAAAAACTGTCCCACAGAACAGTTGCTTGACTTTCTGTCGTGACGACAGAAGGGAAAGTCATAAACATACATCATGCTATTACATAAAGACGGCTGTATACGGCTTATTCACTTCAGTGGATCTAATACATTGGAAGCATTCCAAATATGCAAAAACCGGGTTTGAAAAAAATTGGGGCAGCTCTTTCTGGAAATTCTCATGTCTCTTTAAGGACATGGTAAGCCCTACGAGGAAATTCTACATTCCTAAGCAGCTGGAAAACAAAAGTGTGATTGGATGACAGCCACCCATCACAGGGATAACTTCTCAGTTCATTAAACACGTTAATGGATGATCGGACCATGGTATTGCGATACCATTAGGTTATCAATGCTCCAGATAACAACAAGCGTTGATTTAAAACCGGTTCCTGTAAGCAAAGTATGTTAAAATGCTTTGCGGTAAAGTTTAAAGTGTGTAATTCTCAATGTACATAGTGTGCAGTGGGTTTAAACGCACCCTTTATCTTGAAACCCACCCTTGTTATATGAAAAAACACCCTTATACCGAGAAGTCAATAAACCACCTAAGCCTTTTTGCTGTTGCGAGGGAAACGGCAAAACGAGCTCGGAGATCAGTACTCGTTACTACATCGGAATTACGATTATCCTAAAAATGTAAAGTCCATTGCTACGAAGATATTGCAGGGCACAGTATAGGCCTTTACTCAACATATAAACTACTAGATATGATCTCTCATGTAGTTTTTCTAGATATGGAATCTTTCAGGAGTGTTTTGGGTGTCCAGAGGCTAGACTCAGTCCCTATCATTTCATTCATGACATGATCATGCCCATAGCATACTGATAGACGTCTTCGAACAGAACGGAGTTCTGAGTTGAAAAACAAAAATCAAAATAGCTATGTCAGTAGTCTCAGGTTTTGTATTGGAGTTTCATTCTACTATATTGTTGACTAGAAACCACACTCGGTAATGAAACTCCTCATCAATACATTAACGCACAAGTAGCTTAAGAAATATCAAATTTACGAATTCGGCCAGCACCCTTGACGAAGCAAATTTCACACCCGGAAGTTATGAATTATCTCTGTGAACAACAGGAGTTGAGAGCTATTACCGCAACATGAAAACAACCAGTTGAAAGCACCATTAGCGCAATGAACTACCACATTGATACTTAACACACGCTAAAATGTTACATTTCCTCGCGAAGTCTATAGCGCTACTGGTAATCGTGAACTAGTCGGCATCTCACTGTCTTGTTATTACGGGACGGCCAGTTGCAGGGAATGGAAACGAACTGCCCACGAAAAGCTGGGAATAGTGCATGGAACATTCTAAAGAGGTGCGCGGTATTCCCCAATCCATTCTCATTAGTAAAATTATCGTGAGTATTATAAGCGAAAGTATACAAATCACTACAAGGACAAATCTTATTTCAGTTACAAAAATATGCTCAACAGTTGCGACTTCGCACGCATAGGAAAACAATGAGCGTAAAGTCGGCTGATTCCATTCGTTTCATAGCTTTTCAGCTAGGTACATTTGACGGAATTACCGCTTCTTATCTTTTTTGCACACTTTTTAAGAATACAAGCATTGTAGTTTTTAAAAACTCTCGCAAAACCCACGCTTTTTGAGGAGTTGGCGATTTTTCAAACCCCCGCCTGTCTAAAGGTGCGATGCACACTATGATGGAATGAGTATTTTGACTGAGAAAACTACCCACAACGTTTACATTGCTGAAACAGACATATTAACAAGGAAGTTGTAAATAAACCAAAATTAAATACTAGCAATTTCAAGAGAATTTGTGAATGAAGCATTATAATTGATTGTAATTTGTCAAAATACAGTGTGGAAAGTGCTGGGAAGGGGGCACTCACCTATGCAATGGATATGGGTGTACGGTTGGCATTTCCAAACCCCATCGAGGACAGAGGACTGCAAAAAATAGGGGTTTCTTTGGGGGTACTTCAAATAAGGTTTGTGCATGAGGTCTGGTGATGCCTGACATATCGTACCTTTTTTTCTTTGGTTACATAAGGTAATCTCTCTAAGAGAGAGGGGGTCCCTTAATCTCACGTCATTTACACTCACATATTAGTACTAACATCCTCGTTAAGAGATGGTTGTCTTTTTTTTTTAAGGCTTTCTGTTGGAGATCAGGTGCTGTATGCGCATACATTGTTTTACAGTATCAAAATCATGGAAAATACTCAAATAAGGATGTTTGGGTGTGCAAGCACTCTTTATAGTGCTACAGCCTAGAGTCTTCCAGCAGGGCAAGAGGGATAGGCCTGATCGAGGCTAGTGAGGTTAGGGTAATTTTAAGCACTAGCAGGAGTGTCTTTTATCTTACGAGAGCCCACATAGTAAATTCTTGTGGAAGAAAGCGGGCCATGTAAGGAGCATCCGTATCTTGGATAATACACGACCATGGATCAGCTTACTCAGCTGAATAAATCCTACACCACCACAAGCCATCACAATGACTTGGGTATGCAAAGAGAAGTAAATCTTAGTTCTTAATCGGGCTAATACAGGGTGTCTCGAAAGAAATTACACCCAACTGTAGGCGACCATACACTTCAAAAGTAGTATCACATTTGAGAAATTTAAAAAATTTTGAATCTTAAACATACATTTAGTTTTTCACAATTTGATGTCAACATCACTCGATTCGGTCAGTAGTTCTGAAGAAATAGGTTATTGTAAACACATGTCAGTGGACACTTCTTCCAAGTTGCTAACAATAATGCAGATTTTGATGGCTTGTGTTATGTTCAAGCTGTCGTCTTTTCATTCCCCAAAGAAACCGGCCTTGTTTAATATTTCGTGAGTTCAATCATTTTTGTTCGTTTAATTATAGTAATAAACAAATTACACCGTGACAAGAAAAACAAAACATAGTATAACCAGAATGATCATCTTTATTAGAAAAAAAACACTAATTACAATCTGTAGAAAAGTGAAATATGTTATGATTAGGGGTGGCACTGCATAGAATGAATTGAGAAGTTTAATCAATCTTGAACGGTGGATAAACGGAACAATAAGATCATTACAATAGTTTTTATTCAAATTAGACATCAATCCAATAAGATTGGATTCAGAACATTTAAAAAATAAGGCTACCATGATTGAGTGCCAATTAACAATTCCGCGTTTAATATATACCTTGTGTTATATGAAGTACTTGCACGAGACAAGATGGATGGTCAACATTTGTCGCCATACAAAGGACGTTTGTGGTTTTCAGGATATGCCGAAACTGGTTCATAACATTACTATGGTCAGGCAGGAATTTTATATTAAGATTCCACAGAAATCTCCCTTTTTGCCCAAGAAGACAATCTTGAATAACGTTAAGAAGTACCGTGAAAACGGGTACAAGACAAAAAATTTGAACAAGAGTCGCGGAAGGCAGAGAACCGCCGAACTTTTACAGAACATGCAGTCATCAGACGTCTAAATCCAAGACAAAGGTGCAGACGTAACAATCTGCCACAAATACTCTGCATTTGCATGCTGGATATACAAACTTGAATGAATTTTTCAAAACGGAAAATTATACACATTGAGTCAATCTTAGCAAACAGAAAAAAGGTGAACATTGGTTGAAAAGTTCTTGATTTTTATAAGCACAACCGTAGTTGAATCTCAAAATTTTGTAATGTATGTGCAATGTTATGTTTGAACCTGGTGCCACCTGATTATCTTATTTTGTTTAAAGAAAATGAAAAAGGAAAATGAAAGGAGATCGATTATTATCGCCTGTTCTGTGTGAATCACTTTATTACAAAACTTGGAAGGAAGTGCCCATGACATGTGTTACATAATCGCTTATTTCTTCAAAACTACAATGAACCGAATCGATGCTGTTACATTAAAAGTATTGAAAATTAATTGTGGTTTAAGATTCTTTTTAAAATTTCTCAAATGTGATACTCACTTTTGAAGTTATGGTCACGAATCGTTAGGGTGTAATCTTTCGAGACCACCTCCTGTAGTAGCTAATTGACCACTGAGAACTAACTAGTAGTGCTCTTAGGCATGCTACCTGTTCTATTTAGTACAACTATTTTGGAAATATTTATGAGGTTACAGTAAGAAACAAATACAAAACATGGTTTGAGGGGAAGTTATTGAAAATCATTCGCTTGGTGTGGGGATGGATGGGACTACCTCCCTCGGGGTGACTAACATCTTGGGAGGTAGATCATTATCAACAGCTTGGGACAGTAATTTTTCACTACTTCCGCTCAAACCTGTCACAATTCTGGTATCAAACTAGAATTATGTGGTCAGGGTGTGATTGAGTTTTGTGAAAAATCCTCAATTTGGTAAAAACATACTGAAAAAAAAAAGACTTCTCATGGGAAAAATACTTTATAATATAATTAAAAATTAAATAAAGTTTGCGGAAATTCTGAAAATAAAATTATGCCGGAAGAATCAGACCCCTGTTGTCTCTTTTTGACAATGAAAGTGAGAGAGAGATATATGTGCCCAAATACTGGAATTGAAATCATTTGAGCAATAAAAAATATTTCCTCTGAACCTAATGTTAAATCGTCATACAAAGCCACATGAAAAGCTCATGTTATTAAACCATATCATTTGTGTCCCTAATTCGGGCCAATCATGATAGCATTAAAGAGATCATGTGTGGAAGTTTGCACCGAAGTCTAAGAGGTTACAAGATTAAACCGTGTGAGGTATCGCTGCAGAGGCTACTCACTTAAGTCAAACTTTGGCTAAATTCCTTCTAATACCATAAGAAACCAATTTCGTACGACTTTTAGCAAAAACAGGGATCCACTGTAGGTTCTAGAGTAAAAATAATTGTAGTTTCATTTGTTTAAACGTTTAACATTGTATCATTTGCCATTTTGGAGAAAAAATGGATTTTGGCCACAAAGGGTAAAAAATGCCAATTTGGGGTGACAACATATTTCACCTTCAATAGTAAAGTGCCTCAAAACATTATAAAAAGGCATAAATACTTTTGAACTCATTAATTTACAGCGTGTGGGTGCATGCAGGGGCGTAGTGCCGAGTGGTCTAATGGGAAGCACCCTGTCCAGACAGAGACCTGGTGACTGCCTTAAATCCAGAGAGCCTGAGAGTTTCTAAGCAAAGTCCAAACCCCTTGAAACAGTCTCCTAGGAGTTAAGAGGTCGGCCTTGTGGAAAGAAAGGCTTGCCATCAACCAAGTACATATATTGGTAATGAACCATGGTTGCGCATCTCCCACATGGAGCTGACTTCTCAATTGGGCTGAATTCTGATGTCTCAACAATTGAGAACCAGAATCGGCCGATCTAAGGTTCCTTGCAGAAGTGGGCAATTCTGACACCAAAATGCCTTTTCTGAATGTCAGGCATTTTGAACCAAAACAATATTGATAGGGAGGAGGCTACAAAGGTACCCTCATTTTTAATCACCAATTTTGAGCTACAAGTTTATAAGCAATAATAGCAAATATAGCTAAAGAAGTAAACAAACGGTAGAAGCAAAAAAGGTTACTCCACCCCTAAATTTTGAAGTGTGTAAAAAATTTACTGGCATTTGTAATAAAATTACTTATTACCAATGCCTATGAGTGTTTAGAGTTGTGTAGTGGTAGTCTACATACGGTTTGCAAAATAGTTTGTTTCACAATGGATTTTCCCAATTTTTGCCACACATTCGATAATCTGTGACCTGTACAACTCAATGAGATAACATTTCAAGTTCAAAATTTTGTATTTCTGACTTTGGAATTCTACTCAAATTCCAGTCCAGAAAATATGCTTTGTTCTATATTTTGGGTAACCTTATTTACTAACACTATTGGCAGTGAAATAGGGTTCAGATCTTGAATCTTGTCATACCTAAAAATATTTGGGTGCACTCCCAATTATCCGTACCCTTTGTTAGACCTTTACTGTATTTTGTGGTACCGTAACTCAAAAACAAAATCCTAGGGGGCACACCCTCATTCTATGAAAACACAACTGTAATGCTTACTCACTCACTATGAGCTAGTAAAATCTCATTTCCCTTGGCACAGTAGTTTTCATTCACCAATGTATTTAGAAAATACACTCCTTGGTTTTTGGGCATGATACCCAGATCACACAAGGTCAGCAGGGGCGGATCCAGGATTTGAAAAACGTCAAAATTACCGGGGGGGGGGGGGGACTGACAGGATAAATTTGTGCAAAAATTGGCTTAAAATAAAAAAACACAAAAATTTAAAAAAAAAAAAATTAAAACAAAAAAGAAATAAAAATAAAAAACAAACACACGCACTCATCCATTCACCAAAAAAAACAAGATGTTTGTCAAGATTTTGCAGAATTACCGGGAGGCGCTCACCCCTCTGCCCCTCCCTACAGCCTTGTCAGTTCATGTCATGCATGTAAAGTACACCCACTGAACTGTGTCACTTGGTGGATGAACATATTATAACTCATAGGACTTACCTCAGCTGCATGCTAGCATCACGACTCTTACTCCATTTCAGTACAATTTATCACCATCTTTTTGAGGGCATCTAAACATCTCCATTTATCTAGCGACCGCAAATAATAAGGCTCAAACATGGAGCGAAGGGTGTATCATTGGCCGCACACTCTCTGATAGGACACTCCAAGTCGAAGTAAACATTCATTCTGCGGTGGAAGAGAAAATGATGTCATAAATACAATAAAATCACTGTACATTCTACACCTCTCAGTAGCATAGAATCACTCACATATCTAAAACAAGTGTCTTCAAAGAGCGCAGAGATTAATGGCACAAGTATGTCTTTATGAAAGGGGTTAGGTTTTAACTGATTTGTACGGGGGCGAGGGGGCGACCTGACTTAATTAAATAAAGTTTTCATTCATTTGGTTTGAATCAGCTTGACGCCAAAACTCTACATGTAAAGTTTCTTGCTGATAGTTCAATCCGTTATTGGATGTGAGAGCTAAAAATGATTTCTTGTACGCCAACATGCTCAAACTAAACAACATTTAGCCCTAGTATTCAACAGGGTATTGAGGAAAATGCAGCTTTCTAGTAACACCAATGTTGTGACCTCTTTCCGGTAAATCTGGGGTTCTGAGGACAGGCTATTTGCGAATCGGGCCAAGCCCTTTATAGTCACTATCAGGGATTTATCAGAGAGCGTCCAAATATTTTTGAAAATTTGCACAGGAATAGCTTAAAATGAAGGATAAGGATCTGTAGAATTCCCGTAAGATACTTTTTTCAGCTGTATATTTGGCAAAAAGGAACAAAACCAACACAAAGTTTGGTTCCAAGATATGATTCGCCATCAATTGATGTGTTGTTAAGGGTGAGTCAGAAAAAGTACAACCAAAATGAGGGATTTTTTATGAGAAACGTACCTGAATTTCCAAAGTAATTCATGTGCTTAGCTAGTCTTGTTTAAACAGCTTTCACAATAATTTTTAAATTTTTTAATCGATCCAAGCAATTCAAAGGCTACAGTTTTTAGTTATTGTGAAGGTATCCATTTTCTGTCCCGAACAAATTGCTCACCGACTGTACACATGATACTCAGTACTGCGCACGGAGGGCTCAAAGAAATTAACAGGTGATTTTTTTGGCGCGTATTCAAATGCTCCGCAGGACACGTGGTTAAATAGAATGTAGAATACTTAAGATTTATGAAATTAACGTAGGTTTTTACAAAATGAACATTTTAATAGCTTCATCTGTTATCCATCCCTATACTGTAATTTGGAAGTTTTACTACGTGTGAAATCAAAGAATAAAAGAAAGAATGCTGCATATTGTGCTTCAAGTCCAAAATTGATTTTTTACCAAATATTATTTGATATTTGTTGATACATACGGTTTCATTTTGCAGTCTTACCCAACGATGTAGCCAGACATTATTCATTTGGGGGGGTCCCACCCCCCCCCCCGCAGGGCGATGGGAACCGGTAACTTTTGGAGCATCACAACACATTTTACAAAGGTGAACGACGATAACCTGTCATACTATTAATTTATGACTTTTCCTGATCTCTATGGGGCCAGGAGGGGACAATATTTTAAGTGCGGATCCCCCCTTACTCCTTCCCCTCACACGCTCTCAACCACAGACTGGTTACGTCACTTGTGTTCCCTGACATTTATTCAAGTGTGTAGTAATGGAAGATATCTGCAAATCCCAACTCTGCTGAACGTAAAACAAAGCGTACTCTTTGGTTACTCTAGCCGTGTAACTCGTCGGATCTTTCACATCGGGTCGTTCAAACTTCCGCACTGTAACTTTGAACGCGTTATCAATTTTACAATTGCCGTAATTTTTATATGAGAGCTACAAAACAGGGAAGTATACAAGAAAGGAAAATATATGAATAGCACAGCCGTTTTCCATTAAAAATCGCTCATTTGGTTGTACTTTGTTTTTTGACTCACCCTGTAGTAAGTGTCCGTTGGACAGTAATTAACTAAATTTTCAATTTTTGTCCATATTAGGTTGCTGCTGGTCTTATCATTTGCAGGGTTGTATTATACCCGTACTCAGTTTTCATGTACATGCAAAAATCAGTTTTTGTTGATTTTTTTTTCAATTTATTCTAATTTAGCAAATCATCGATAGCCTGCCTTTAAGTAATTGATCTAGTGTCACATGTAGATTCCAAACTTTTCATGCACTTTCACATTTACCCATCTCTTACTTGACCTCCAGAGACCTATGGCCTATGGAAGGTGCCTTATGACCGACAAGATAGAAGATTCCCCTAGTGCTCAATGCCCAAATTTGTGGTTGCAATTAGACTATATCAAATTTTCAAATGGCCCCCAAAACTTTCATGTCTCCCCGCTTTAACATAGGACATACAGCCAGACAGCCAGGCAGACAGAATGTCTTACTGGGCCGTGTCCCCATGAACAGTCCCCCTCGGGCGACACAAAAATAAAGCCATCAAAAAACAAACTTAAAATAGAACTTAAAATTTACACCACATGAAGGATGAAAGATGCGTGCATGTCGGCATTTATGCATGTTTTATGGCTTTGTAAATTGCCATAGCGAGGCACTGCCATGCTCAACAGTTGAGCACCCAAATTAAAGTGACAGGAGGGAGATTTTTTGAGGATACAAATTTCTCTGAATTTTCACTTGATCGGTCGTAGACCACCCTACCGAGAACGTCCGTAGGTTTATTGACAAACCAGTATAAACAAAGAAAACCGTCAAACCTTGTTTAATAGCAAAGCACATGTGTGCACCTGTTATCGCAATCGGAAGTCCAATAAGAAAGACCATGCTGGCCTCTGTCGGACAGCACGACAGAAGTACTAAATCATCAATCTTATTGTAATCAACACAAGCGGCGTAATCGGACTAATTCCCACATTACAGTGTGATTCTACTAATACATGTGTAAGCCCTAATCCAAATATGCAAAAACCTGGGTTTGACAAAACATTGGGGGCGCTTCTTTCAATGGCAAACCAAACTTACTCTATCAATGATCTCTTTAAAAAACAAAAATGCCGCTCCAACTTCATAGTTGACGTACTATTAAGAACACACACCACACACCTGTTGGGTCGGACGATGTCTGATTGTCGCGCGCTCCTCAATCAGGGACCGAGGGGGAGACCAGGCGGTATCGCTGGTGTCAGGACTAGTAGAAAAAAGCATCCTATGTCCAGAACTAAACCTGAGACGCTCGGGCCCACACAAATAAGTGTGTGTGGACTAGGCAGGTGTGTCGCGTGTTCTCTGAATCTGTATTCTCTGCGAACCCATTTGCGTTCTTTGCCAAGACTCTTGGAAGTGATTTCATTAAGGGCCCGTGCAACGTCATATTTTTGCATGCGATTATGTACAGTTAAGTAATAAATGGTGATGTAGTAATGATATGACAGGGAATATAAGCCGTGGGGGGGGGGTAAATGCACACCCTAGTGAAAAATACTCGGAAAATTACTTAAAACACAACTACCTACGTTTGGTTTTTACGGAATTTTTAAATCATAGGACAATAAGTATTAACCTATAGGTGAAAATCAAAACTAATTTAATTTTACAGTCGCAGGATTGTAGGGTCTGGATCAGGAGGTACGCTTTTAGTGGTCGCCTTTACAATACAAACATTTGATACATCGGGTTTATCAAATTAAGGTCAAGGCGCTTTACTATAAAAGTGACAATTTAGCATATAAATATGGAATTCCTCTCCTTGAACCCCTTTTGACATCAATCTGACCCCATAACCCCCCCCCCCCCAATCGTTTTCACTTACAACAGGAACCCGTTTCTCTCACAAATAGTAACATAAAAACTTAATGACCACTTTTATCTATGAAAAATCACACACCCTGAAAGCCATTTTCGTACCATATGGTAGGCATATATAAGACAAATTAATATTCAAGTGCACCCTCCACTGGTTGCCACTTCACCAGACCTCCCGATGAACTTACTATCAATCTGAAACTCCTTTTTAGGATTGAACAATAACTGGGTAGTTTTTAATTTCAGGATTTTCAGGTATTTCTTAATATTGGGGGGGGGGGTAATTTATGACCCCCTACAACTTATTTGCCCTTGTAAAATTACTACACCATGTACATTATACTTTTTAAAACCCGAATTACTAAATTCTTGGGTCACTAGACGGTCAGTATTTTTATTTGTCTTCTTAATGTAAACCCTAATTTTTTTTGCACCCCCCAAATACCCCCTTTTGGGGGTGCGTGCATGAAATTGGGCTTTTTACTACCATATTCTTCTTCCTCATAAATTCTGATCTAGAAAGCCACAATATATAAACTTTCCCTTCCCCTCTGAAGCTATTTATGTACCATCTTATAGTCACATAGAGCGCATAGTGAATGCACCCCCCCCCCCCCATAGTTTGCCACCCCAATATACTGCCTTTTGGCCACCTCAACAAACCTCACCAGACCTTCTACTATACCTGAAACTCCCTGAAACTACTTTCTGGGGATTGACAATTACTTACTTTCCTAATTGTGTATTTTTGTATTATTTTAAGCCATTTTCACACTGTATTGTTCTTAATAAGGGGGTCATTTAGGTTGACCCCCTACAGTTTTTACACCCTCTTATCATTACTACCTCAAGTACATTATCCTAAATACCTGAATAAGCTTAATTCTTAGGTCATTACAAGGTCATAATATCTTATTTGGCCTGCATATGTACATAATATATGATTTTCTCTTAATTTTTCTGACCCCCTCGGAAATAACCCCCGTATATTGAGGATTCGTTTCAGGATTCGGGCCTTTTTACCTAACAATTCTTATTCCTCATAAAATTCTGATCTAGAAAACCACATGAGAAAAACTCCTCCTTCCAGTCCAGGTGATACCTAGCTCATCTTTTGCCCTACTATACTTTATTTTCTTTCTGATATATGCTTTAAAATCCAATGGAAAAAGAAAGTGTTTTTGGTGAGGGGTCCTATCTCTGAAATCCTTTCCGGTACTCCTCATCACTATTGCTATTTGTAGGACATCTATTTTGTTGGCTCACTTAATAAAAAAAATAATTTTCTCATAGAATGATCACAACATGTGAAGGGAGTTTCAAATAGACATTGAAAATGCTTATTATAACTCTGAGGTCTCTAATGGATCACACCATTAAAGGTACGTGAGAAACATGTAAGCAGCCCCCCTTCTTCAACTGTATTCGTTTTTTTTTGGTGACCCTCCTCGCCTAGTTAACCCAAAAACTGAGAGAAATGAATTAATCCAATATTAATTATAAAATTCTGTAGGAATATCAAAAAAGGTTGTCATTTGATATGTTAATTTGATCCGACAACCAATTTTAAACACGTATTCTGACAGGGTACACCTGACTGAAAAAGTGCTCTGGCCTGACCCTCCAGGGTCTACGGGGCATGCTAGTCTTCACGGTCCAGTCGCTCGAATTGGGAAAGATACTACCACCCCTAATTTCAATGATGAATTGGTAGGAGATATGATGACATTCAAGCATAATGTTAGCTTTAGGTCCCTGAGATGTTCGCATTGAGGAGAAAATACGTTTTCAAATCTCGCCCTTTTGGTACAGGAACGATGGGCAGATTTAGTGGTGTGAAACCCGAAGGCTTTCCCACTGCCTAAAGCTAACTGATTGATCTTTCGCGCCTAATGCCCACGCCTAAGTTCCTGATTTAACATTTTACTCTAACAACGCCCGCGTGTGTAAACACCATTGGAAGTACCATATAAAACTCCACTGCTTTGCATTAGCTTTGGGCCCCAGCCCAAAAAGGTGTTTCACTACCTAAGAGGTACAAATTTCGAGCAAATGCTTTTTGAAAAGCTACATTTCTCATGTATGAAATGCCACGCTAGGTATTCTAAGGAGTAGCTTAGACTCAGAATTCAGTCGTTTTTTGAAGAGTTTGAAAATGCTCTAATTATAAATTGATAACACAATATGATAACACAAACAGGATTTGTTAATTAAATGGCTTGTGACATTGGCTTGGGTAACTTCTAACTATCAATATTAATGTTTTTAATGGAATATGCGTTATGAAAGCATAAATATCCCTTTGAAAATGCCAGTTTAAAAGCATTTTTTTATACATATCACGGCATGGAAAATATTTTGTATCTTAAAAAGAAAAAAGAATTTGCTTTTAAAACAACATGGTTTTATTTATGGTGACTTAAAATACAAATTTTTTACAAGATATTTCTTCTTTCCCAACTGAGAGCTTATCCCCTCCCCCCAACTGAGAGCGTACCCCCCCCCGTGCTATTTAATCACATATTACTAGTAAAGAAAATAGATTCACAAACAAGCCTTCACATCAAAGCTTTTGGTCAACACGCAACTTACAAACCAACAAAATGCCTCAAGCTCCAATCCTAAATATCCTTTAACTAGTGCATTCCCGTGTGTGATCCTTTGACCTATGTTTTTTTGACCTGTGCCCTTAATTTGTTCTGTGGCTCAGGACAGTGTACTTTTGACCAAATTTGGTGGTCATAAGGCATTTCTATGCAGTTGACCTATAGAGACTTGTGACCTTCTTGGGTCACTCAAAACAACTACTGCTAACAAACTCCTGACTGTCCTCCCCAACTTTAATGCTAATATCAGCCCCATATATCAGCTAACGTAAACGCTATTGCCTGGAACAGACAAATTCGTAGGCAGATCTCAATCCTTGGAGGCACTCCAATTTGGAGGTGACGCGTATGGTAAGAGTGGGTTAATAGCCCCAATTTTCACATCGTTGTCACCCAATACCCCATAAATTGTTTTTCAAAAGACTACCCAAAGACCCCATATTTTTGAAAATTTTACCACTGTCATCCAAAGACCCCCTATTTGAGGAGTCAATATTGAAAACGTTCACCCAGAGACCCCATTAAAAAAAAAACAACAAATTGGTGTCCCTAACCCTAAGACCCATATTTTTTGGAGTCCCTTGTCACCGAAATGCCCCTGGGTTTGGAAGCGCCACTCGACTAACATATCCATTTCCTAAACTCACTCCCAAAAAAACTAAACAAGTTGGATTTTTTTTCAGAAATGTATTTTTCAATTTAATTGACATTTTTATCACACTTTATTGTATATGAGTGAAAAGCTCAGTTATTCCGCTGTATAAATGACACCAAAATCAAGAATTGGTGTCCACATGATGATGTAACACTTATGTTGAATACTGGTATCTAAAAAAGAAAGTGCACATTTTCAATACCGTTCATTAAAAGAGCTACACCGGGTTACACAGCTTAAGAGGATTAGATTTGCTTTTACCTGGGTCTTTGAATAGGAAATGTCAAAGAGTGGTTATCAGTATCTCATCCGCCGCGAGTATCAAATGTGCAGAAGGCTCTTGCCATGGGGGGCAAATTGATGCTGGCATATCCAAGAATCAATCTAGCCTATGTTGGCGTACGCCCTAGTGCTGTATCAAAAGGAAAAACAAATTCCGTCACTGGTAATGGGAAAAAAGAAGTAGGTGAGACCCAGAAGAGGGTGACAGCACCCCATAAAACAGGTTATTACTCTCTGCTCTTAGGATTGGAGATTGTCTCCAAAAAATTTGACATGCACGGGTTTTTTGGGCAGTATGACACGAGTCAAACTTGATAATAAGCCAGCAATGACAGCCCTGCACCATAGGCCCCGGTAAAGGTGGTGTTGGCAACAACGGTAGTGGAAACATGGTGACAGAAATGTATGTGTCAGAGGAAATTGCAGATTTTATCTTTTCGGAAGTTGGATCAGTTGGGATGGAGAGTTTTAAAGCCCTTTGGAGGAGACGTGTGAACGTTGCCCTGTCTGTTGCCTTGAATTTTGGTGGAGGCAGCCTGATAACGGGAAGACAAGACTTGTTGTTATGGAAGGCAACAATGCTGTCGTTTTCGGGGACGATATCTAAGGTCGTTGGTTGATATCTCTTATGTCCTCAATCTGGGACGATATGCTAGTACTCCAAGACATCAGCATCGTGCTAGGATCGTCAATGAGTAAAGTTGAATGAAAGGGTTTACAAAAAAATCAGTGGCCTGCCCATCTTCTTTCGTGTCTTAAACACTGTGATTCTCACTAATGATCCAGCAGAGATGGATACAACGTCTTGGCTACTTCCTGAGTCCGCAAGTCCTTGTTTTGCTGATCATGTTTTGAGGAGTCCAGTGTGTGAAAATATCGGATCCAAAAACATGATATGATTAAAATTGTTGGTAGCGGGGACGGCGGGAGCGACCCGGAGGACTCGCGGGTAAGTTGCAAGGGGCAGAAACCTTGACTCCTTCATGAATGAAGCAGTGACTCGGTAAAAATGAGTTTCTCAAGTATTGTATTACAACCCGCTTCGCGCCTTGTCGTAGTTTACATCACAACGTCAAGTACCTATGAAAGGATACAGCAGACTGAACGTTTCCAGCGGGAAACACATCAGGTGATAGGTAATGCATCGTAAACTGGTCACCAGTTGGGTGTTCGATGCTGATTGGGAATTACTGACCTCCCGTTGGCGGGGCTTTCACGCGGATGCAGAAGGCATGACCTTTCTAAAGGGATCACGATTCTTACATGAATGGCCTAATGAGTACGATGTAATGGAAATAATTGGTAAGCAGAAAAGAAAGCTATGGATAACCATTTGAGACATTATTAGTGACAAAATAAAAGAACTAAGAAAAACGGCGCAACGTCCAAATCCCGTTTCACAGCCCCCTCCCCAGATTGTCCGTCCCGGCACACAGACGTATGTAAGTTCAAACGGAATTGGAATGCGCACCGAAACTGCCTATTCTTACTCCTATACTACAATCTTCATTTGACGCCACAGCAGTCAGGTCTAGTCATCGCGCCATTCAGGTGTTGTTCAAACAGCATTCTAGTGTTGTCATCGTAAGCCGGCTCGTCTTGGTCAAGATGGCGGCAATATCACACCAGTTCAGTGTGTCATCCATCCAACATGTCGCCAAGCCTGCCGCATTCAGTTCCCGTGGGGTGTGGCGCACTGTGTGTGGGGGGAACACCTTCCCATCATTGCCGTCAAAATGCCGTCTGCAAGTTCGACGAGCGCTCACGACAGTATGCAGCATGGCTGTACCTCACTATCGTTCGGGACGCAGTCGTTTCTCTCCACAGACGGAGTTCTTCAGTGAAAAAATTATTTTAGTGGATATCCCGATCTACAGGTACATTAACAGCACCCCACCAGATGGTCGGTGTTGTTTGTTCATATTGGTTACGTAACTAATATTGATAATCTCACAATAACCTAGCCTCAACGCTGTCTCGGTTACTCTTGACGCCAGCAGCATCCATCTCCAAGGTGCAGTTATCTAGACCTGTCGCTACACCAATCCATGTTATGGTCTTTCGGCCCGGTGACCGTTCATCCCAAGTCATCTGGCCCGTCTGGCCATTCCTCCAAAGTCGTCCGGCGCGTATGCCATTAAAGTCGTCCGGAGAGTCTGCCATAGTCTTCAAGTCTATCCGGCCCATCTGCCCATTCGTCTCAGTCGTCCGGCGCGTCTGCCAGTCATCCAAATTGTTCGAGGCCGTTGAGCCAAGTTCATCCAAAGTCGTCTGGCCCCGTTGGCCATCATTCCAAAGTCGTTCTGCCCATCTGCCATTCAAGTCATGCGGCACGTCGCCATTCGCTAAAGTCAGCCGGCCCGTCTGGCTATAAATCCAAGGTCGTGATTGGAAGCCGTAGTAATCCTCTATTCACCGCCAAACCAAAGCTACACCAGAACATGTGTTGGATCACCTCTAGCAACGAATTACGCCTGCTAATTTGCCGCAACAATTATTTCCCTTATCGTCCCGGATTGTCGCTACCACCCGGAACTTGCCCTCAACGATTAAATTCAATGCTTTGATTAGTTCGATTGGAGCCACGATTATGGTTGATTTCTTGTAGAAATAACTTATATACAACGGCTCTCAATACCTCCCCATTCCTTCCTCCTCTACTCATATATATAAAAAGTATATCACATTATTACCCGACAGAGGAAACAGGGGCTTTCGCCGCTTACGCTTAGGATTCCTCCTAGGTTTTGCGCCCTGTAACTAACGACAGCAGGCTCAATCTGCTCGCTCCCGGTTGCCTCTGTCATCTCTCCCCGCTTCCCCGAATTCGGCCCACGTCCACTTCTTCCTCTGCTTTCATCGCCTCAGCACTGTCCACCCCGGTATATATATGTGTACGTCCGGATCGAAGCGTACGGTCTTTATAACTTACCTCCACGCTCGGCCCCGCCAATTCAGCCTCTGCTCGTCACTAGCGTCCTAACCCCTTCCTGGCGGATCGATCTAGTCGGGTGCTTCACTCAAATGTTGAAAGTCTGTCCCACTCCCTCTTCATGCCTCCACGTGCCAACGCTCCTGGTATTCTCCTAATCTCCCCTTCTCTTTACTGAGCAGCTCTCAATCTCAAACCAACAAATCGACCCATGACTAAGTCATCTCCCCTTATCACAGGAGTCCTGTCCTCGTCGGGTGTCTGCTCATATGTTACCATCATTCTAGTCTTCAGATTTCCTGCTGCAGTGCTACTACCCCGTCGTCGTGCGACCCCCGGTCTTTCTATAGGCCTCTTTATCCCGTTGCCAGCAGGTCCAACCTCCAATCTCTACTTCTGGGGCATTGTAGTTCCATCCCACCAAATATGGTCCTCATAGAGCTTTAACCCTATCCGTCAGGACTACTCTCGCTTACTTGGGCAGACTTCGGGATCCGGAAAACCACATCTGAGAGCGCGGTTACCACGAGATATGGGCCCTCACACGGCAGGGCTAACTTCCCTGGAAAGTGAACTCTCGTATGGTTTATATAACAGACGAACTGGACCTGCCCTAAAACGAGGACCATGCCACCCAAACGGTCGTAGGTCCGTTTCTGTCTCTTCACACTGAACTCCAAAGCGTGCCTTGCTCTCTCATGAATTCCCCTAATACGCTCTTTCAACCCTCAGCATAGTCTGTTTCGCATTCTTCCTCATCTGGTACCGCACAACACCCCAAAGTCAACGGAAACACTTACTTCTCGCCCCATACATGTAATATTGGACTCCGCGGTCGACTCTTGAAACGCTTGAGGATAAGCGAAAGACCAACATATGAGAGATAATGGTCCCAGTCATTTGTTCTGACGGCTTGAATCATGAGTGACACGGCATTGACAATAGTCCGGTTGTAACGCTCGAACCAAGGCCATTCGACTTGGGGTTGTACGGATCGTACCATACGGGTCTTCTCAATCCCCAAATCTCCGACACAATCTCTGGAAACACTTCGACTGAAGTAGGTACGGGCCCTGAGCGAATGGAGTTCCTTCGGAAACTACAAACCTACAGAAGAATCATCCACAACTTCGCTGTGCAACCGTCTCGGCGCATTGATCTCTTATGGCAAATGCCTCCATCCAACGGGTCCAAGTATCCATGTAATCCCCAAAATAGGATGTATGCTGCATTCCAATCATCCGTCTCGGTCAGGGGCCCCAACACATCCAATGCTACCCGTTCCAGGGAGCTCCTACTTTGATACTGGTGAAGTGGGGCTCGGTGACGCTATGGCGGATCCCTCCTCCTTCGCGGCCAGCCTCAGGCACATTTGCGTAGATGGACCCTCACATAGGCACACTCATCCCCAACCAATAGTACCTTTCTCGAACCTTTGTTAGGGTCTTGTTCCCGAACCAGGTGCGCTCTGAGCATTCGAAAGCAGAAGTTCATCTAGGGCACTCGCTTCGATTGTCCTTGGTAGAAAGGCCAGCCACTTAATGTATTCCATTCTCCAATCTCCCATCTCTTCACCAGGATGCCCTTACTGCCAACATGTCCCACTGGCCCCAATACGTCTTCAATGCAGACGACACGGCAGATTAATACTTTCCATGGAGGGTCGGCCCCTCTCCGCCTACTTTCCCTCCTCAGGAAACAGAGCCCATGTCTTAATCACGCCCCAACTGCGCCTCACGTATCATCTTAGTGTAATCTCCGGTTGGATAGTCAACATTACGAACTCAAACCATACGGGGTCAGGGTTTCTATCCGCTCCCGGATTGTCGATCGTTGTGTTCCGCCTCTGACCGAGCCCCCGCACGCAGAATGAGTACTGCGGCCACCATCCACTTACGGGCTCCTGCCACACTTCCATCCGGTCTGTCTGGAACCCGATCTCAAGTCATCTGGATCTCCTCGCCTTTCTGCCTCCTCGCCAGACTCCTCTTTGGACATTCTCAGCCTCCATCCGCCCACACTGTCTACAAGGGCTCTTGACAGCCGTCTGCGTTAGAAATGGCCCCGTCTTCCCGTCTGTACTCCCAAATCGATGATTGAAATGGAAAGCACCTCAAGCCATCTGACCAGCTGAACTCGGGGTTTTGAAGTTACAACAACCACTCTTAGGAGCGACCCGTGGACCGTTCTCACTTTCACTCTGCTTCCTCCTAGGTAGTATACTTTTTGAGGAATACAACCACAGCAAGAAGCTATCTTCTCGTTAACAGTAGTTTCGCTCCGGCCGGGACAGTGATTGCTGCATAAGCTATAACCATCTCCTCGCCATCCTGCTTTTGTGACAGTACGCCCCCTATCGCACATTTGGGTTCGTCAGTGTAGTTGTCTGATGATTGGCCCTCTCGGCCGCGGGTTAAGCCAAACTTGGAGCAAGACTGATCAGCACCTCTTTCAACGTGTTAAACGCATCGTCACATTCGCCCGTCCATTCAAACACCAACTCTTCTCTGTCAGGCGATGGAGAGGTGCCGCGACATCAGCAAATCCACGGATAAAACGGACGATAGTACGACGCCAATCCCAGATGACACTACGCAACTGCGTGGGCGTCTTGCGTCGGCCAATCCCGAACCGAACTGCTGCTATCTTGGACGGATCCGTATGGATACCCCTTTCAGATACTACGGGCCCAAATACGTACTCCTTTCTTGAAATAGTGCACCTTGATGGCTGAAGTTTCCACACGGCTTCTCGGAACCTCTGCAAAACCTTCTCTAACAATTCTACAGGACCCGACCGGTGAGTACCGAACACCAACAGGTCGTCCAAATAAACAAGGAGCCTCTCCCATTTCAATCCAGCCAACACTCTCTCCATCAATCTTTCAAACGTTGAGGGCCGCGGGCGCATTGCAAAGGCCAAAAATGGAATGGTAGGACGTTCAAAGCATAAAGTCCGCTGGTGGTCGAGAAGGCAGATTTATCTCTCGCGTCCGTGTCCATCTCACCCTGCCAGTAGCCGGGGCCAATCGCAGAATTTGTAACAGACTTTGCGCACCCTAGAGCATTTCCAAACGATCATCGATTTCGCGGCAAAAAAGGGATACGCGTCCTCACCGTGACCTCATTGCAACCTTGATATAGTCCAGACACAGGCGCTTAGAGCCATCCTTCTTTTTGCTTATACAACCACCTGTGGCGAGACCCAAGCACTCTCCTTGAAGGCTGTATTAGCCCTTACTCCAACAACTCGTTCCACTTGTGCTCCACCTCCTCACGATGCTGCGGGGGATGACTCCTTCAATGGGCTGCCGAATAGGCCGGGCACTCCATATCAATGCCGGCTTCACCTTCGTTCGTTCCCTCCCCTACCATTTCAAACTCACGCTAGAGATAGAGAAAACATCCTGATAGTGTCGCTAATATACTCCGCCACTTTTTCCCCTCTCATTCTCCCAAGTGGGTAGTACTCTGCTATAAGTCCTTCAGTGCATTTCAGGACACTCTGTCGGTTCACCATTGGATCTCGCCCCCACTTTCCTGGTTTCGCACACCTCATTCTCCGCCTACCCACCAGCACAAACTTGCCCAGCGTAGCGCCTCGTTTCACCTCAGCGGGGAAAGTCAAACACATTAGTAATTGTAAATGGCACCATAGTCTTAACCGTCACTAGACCCCTTGCCACCAAAAGTCCGCTATCATAACGTGGGCCCACCATTAACGGCTCCAATACCCCCGCCCGCCTGACCTTCGCCACGATGACGGTATTTGGGAAGCTCCCTCTCCACCTATCACGTCCGACATGAATGACCCTATTAGCTCTACACACTTTCCCCCTCGTATGCATGCATTATGCCGCAGAAAGATACAAGTTACTTGATGGCCGGCCCGGCACCACTATATCCTCTACAAGCAACCAACCTTGAGTGTTTGAGTTAGCTCATGGTTGAATGACAAGCACCATGTCACCTCCAACATGGAGCTGCTGTTGACCAATAGCGATTATCGCCCCAGTTGGTGTCAGGAAATCCATCCCCAGCATGCCTTTCTCAACGTCAGCGAACAAATCACACTCAGAATCATGGCAGCCATCCAACAACTATCTTCAAGTTGCTATTCCCCCACGTTTTCACTTGTCGCCCATCGGCTTGGATGAGCTCGTTGTATAGAAAAACCGAAGCATAGGTCGTTTCTTATCCGGAATCATCTGGTAAAACTCCATGGACAAGCGAATTGATACTCGCAAAAGTTCCAGTGTCTAGACAGAAAAGAACTGACCGCAGACAACCCATGTAACAACACCGGTACATACATGTCCGCCTGTGCAGAAACTCATTCAAATTGACCTTTGACCTCGTCATCACCTCAGCATCACGAAGATGCACCAGCCCGACGTTTGATCCATTCGTCGCTTCGGCGTCCCCATCTTCCTGCCGCGTCTCCACCACTCCTGCCGTTTCTCGCCCGCCCTTCTCATCGACAACCTACAATCTCTATCCTTTCGTAATCTCACGACTTCGCGCCAACATTTTCACCTTTAACACGCTTCTGTACCCCTTGCGTCCCCTCCCTCCCCCCCACACCCCATTGGTTCTTGTTTTAAAACTGACGCGGGCCTCTTCTTGCCGCCGGCCCTCCCATGGCCCCTTGGGTTTGCCCGATCTCGTTTCCCGACATCTTGCAATGATAGGAACGGTGCCCTTCCTGTCGACCTCTGCGACACACAATCACTGTACCAACGGCAATTCTTTGTAGTGTGAACCCA
This sequence comes from Ophioderma brevispina, assembly GCA_023653785.1. NCBI lineage: Eukaryota > Metazoa > Echinodermata > Ophiuroidea > Amphilepidida > Ophiodermatidae > Ophioderma > Ophioderma brevispina. The sequence continues at coordinate 6,849 of JAMKCH010004918.1, read as the reverse complement.
AACCTTCGCAGTCGGAAACAACCGCACCTCCCTCGGCGGTACCGTCTCGATACAATTCTCGGCGAAGTGTCCAGGCTTCTGACAATTAAGGCATAATGGGGGTCCCGGTGGGGCGGTGGGCGTTCTGCGGGGGTGTTTCCACGTCTCTGTGCCGTTCCACTGCTCTGTCCTTGATACCCGTTAGGCGATGCCGCCCTTGGCTGCTTCGTCTCGTTGGCCGACCTCGACCCCTCTCTTACAGATCTTTTCAGCTCCTCAACACATGCTTCCATCCTAGCGTCCCGTGCATCCATCTTTGCCTCTAACTTGGCGAAATCCGCTGTCGGGGTTGACTGAAACTCAACCAATCTCGTGTGCACCAGCCTACTCCTACTCCTCGACTTCTCACTACGGTGGAACGATTCTATCGCCCGAGCCTGCCTAATTGCCTCCTCTAATGTGCCAGGCCTCGCCTGGAACAGATCTTTTCGGATGACCGACTCTGCTATTGCATCTTTAAAGTACCCTCTTGCCAGCAAATCTCGACCTTGCTTCTCAGTCTGTGGAAACGCTAGCGCCGTTAGTCTCTTTATGTCCAATCCTAAGGCATGAAGACTCTCTCCGGCCTCTGCTCCCGCCGCTGCAATTCTTGAAAGTAATTTTCGGGACACTCTCTCGGCCCGAACTCCTTCTCCATCACGTCCATCAGTTTCGCAAAGGTCATCTCCTTCGGGTTAACGTCGTTAATGTTCAGGGCAGACAATGCATCACCCTGGCAACAAGTAAACAGCTGATATGTCGCTTCCTTATCAGTCCATTATTGTATTCCCTACAAGCCTCGAAATGCAGTCGAAAATCCTTCCAGGGTGTTTTCCCGTCGTATTTCAAAACCTTCTTTTCATATTTCGGTCTCTCTCCATACCTCGCTGCAAACTCTGCTGCACTCGTGACCCTCTTCTCCCTCTTCAACGGAGGAGGTTCCAACAAGTCCGGGTCACCAATACCTTCCGGTCTGTTAGCTAGACGTCTACCTTCATATCTCCCATCTCCCGCCTGCTTCTCCCTCAAATGCGGTGGCACATACCGTGGCGAGGCACTGTTCGGTCTCACGTAGCGAAAGTTACTACCCCTATCTGTATTGATATCTTCCATTCGCATCCGTTTCAACGAGGACACCAATTCGCCACCACGCTGTTCCATAGGCAAGGGTGACGGCGTTCTCCCTCTTTCCCTGTCAGGCGACACCGCTCTTCTATGCCACTGCTGGTCCACGTCCGCCACACTCGTCGGCCGACCTGATCTCCCTAACTCTCACCTTCCCTGCTGCGCGCTTGTACTCCTCCACTCTTCGTATTCCGTCTCACTGAGCCTCGCCCATTGTTCTCTTCGCATGGCCCGTCTCGTTCCTTGAACTCTAGCCGCCGCCGAATCTCTTCACCTCCCCTCTTTGAACTTTCTCCGTGCCGTAATACTCCCGTACTCTCACCTCGGCCCGTCCTCTGGGCATATCTGTGACTCCCCGCCCCTCAATTTAATGGAGAGCCCGTCCCTCCCACACCCTGGTATATCCTTCCCCCTCGCTTATCCGTCTTTCTCTCCCCATCACTTCGGCTTCGTCACCCTCAACTGTCGAATCTTTTCCTCTCCCCTCTCATACACACGTCTCCCCTAGGCAACTGCTGATCCACGGCCGCCATGCTCGTCGGCCGTCCTGCTCTCCCTAACTCTCCCCCTCCTTGCTGTCCGCCTATTACTCCTCCACTCCTCGCCCTACCCGGTCTAACTTTACCTCTGCTCCTTCCCAGGGCATCTTACTCCCCCCACCCTATACTATAAGGGTTAACCCGCACATATTATCCCACACCCCCTGTCGGACCTTCCCGCTCACGTATCCGTCTTTCTCCAACAATTTAGCTTATCATCCTTTAACGTGTCGCATCTCTCCGCTGCGTTCTTCTCCAATTGAAGTACCACCTGCTTAAGAGCTCTCCCTCCTCCTGTAACCAAATCTGCCGCTCACGCACAACCTCCCGAATCCGCTCCTCCTCTTTTCCTTTTGCTGACGACCCAAATCTCGTAGTCGCTCCTCCTCTCTCCACACCTTCCTTCGCTCTTCCTCTACCCTCCTTCACTCCGCATCATACTGCTGTCTTCCATCACTCCGTTTCTCTTCTTTTTTCCCCCTCCCTCTTCTTCCATGCGCGAAACGGCCGCTTCCATCTTAATTCCTCCTTCTCCCGCTGCGGTCTAAACTCATTCAATCTCCGTCGTCTTCTACCCTCTCCTGTCTCTCATACTCGCCCTCATCAGTCGTCTGTCATGCTCTCCTATGAATCTTCCCCCTAGAACGCCTAAGCCGGTTCACCCTCTTACTAACTGCCCCCCGGTGACCGTATTTCCACCCCGATACCATCTTACTCCAGTCGAGTACTCATCCGTTGACACTGGTCCTCATCCATCATCAAATGTCTCTCCAGCCCACTCTTCACCTTGTCCAATACCCCCTTTACCACCGACCTGGCACCGGAATCATCGCTGCCCGACCCAACGTCCTCACCACCGCTACACAACACCAGCTATATCGTCACTACTAGTCTCCCACCGCTTTCTTCGTGCTCCCCACTATGTCAACTCACGCACTCCTCCCAGATCCGCCGGCTGCCATCGCTTACGTCACCTTAAATCGCCGTTGATTCCTCGTAGCAGTACCGCAGCAGCCACTACCTCGCCTTCGTCGCACAAACAACTCCCCTTCACTTATGTACACACAACGTAGCCACCGTTGATTCTCCGTAGCAGTACCGCATCACCACTACTTCGTCGCCCACACACTCCAACGTCGCCCTCCGTCACACATACAACTCCCTCGTCGCTTTTGTCCACCCAACGTACGTTGATCCCCGTAGAGTACCGCAGCACCACATTCTTCGCACATACAACACTTCGTCCCCTATTCGTCACCCACGAGCCGTTGAATCCCGTAGCAGTACCGCAGCACCATCTAACTCGTCGCACATACAACTCGCAACGTCGCCTCCGTCGCCTTTTCACCACACCTCGCCACGTCGTCAATTAGTATCCCACTTCTGACACCAATTTGTAGCGGGATCGGCGGCGCGCCCCGGAGGACTCGCGGGTAAGGTGCAGGGGACAGCGACCGTTGTCCGCTCCTTCTGAATGACGCACGCGACTCGGTAAAATCAGTTTCTCAAGTAATTTATTCCAACCCCTTCGCCTTGTCGTAGTTTACATCACAACACGTCAGTACTTATTGTATGCAACGCAACTGAGCATTTTCCCCTCAGTGCTCGCCTACCGCGTGACGGTGATTGATCACGCGTGGCGCCGACGCGCTGATTTGGGGCAAGTATTACCTCCGGTGGCGGTCTTCTGCGTGGATTGGCAACAGGGCGTGACCTTCTAAAGAGATTCACGATTCTTACAGACTTTGCAATAATTAGTACTGACGTACTGGAAATTAACTTGTGTCAGAGGGCGATGGATAACCATTAATTGGGACAGTAGTTTGGTGACAAAAAATAAACACTAGAAAATCAGGCTAAACGTTTCAAGCCCGTTTAATTGTGTGGGTTTTTAAAATTGACCTCCAATTGAATTGCATGAAGTTTTGGGAACCAACTTGTGTCATCGTGCACCATGGGATATTCATAGGTCGATTAGGTCAAACGTCATATGCCAAGGTCAAAAGGTTATGGAGTCAAGTTGAAAAATAGGCTAAAATTTTAGATTTGTTTTAATGTGCATTATTTTTTTTAATTGACTCAATACTAAAGTTGAAGTTTAATTGGAATCCAACTTGTGTCATAGGTTCACCATGGGATTCCTCATATATTGATGAGGTCCAAAAGGTCATGTGCAAAGGGCCAAGGTCATATGAGGGCAATTGAAAATGGCTAAAAGGTACATTACACCTCAATTGAAGTTCGAAGTTCAATTGGAACCAAAATTTTGTCATGGTGCACCAAGGGATCCGTCATATGTTGATAAGGTTAAAGGTCATAATGCCATGGGCCAAAGGTCATGAGGCAGCCCACAGCTTATATTTCTTGATATTAGCGAGCTCGAAAGCCTAGAACCGCGAAAATCTAGTTTTTAATGCTATAATTAATGCGATGATAACGACGAATCAAATATAGGCTTATCGCTGCATATGCCTGATGCCAAACGAAAACGTCCGCTCAGAATTATCGACTTCTTTTCGTACACAAGTAAATTATTTTTTAAGTAGGAAAGTTTCTGGAATTCATTTATCAAAATATGACATCAAATTAGCTTTGTTTTGAGTATTATTTGTTTTAAATTACCCTCTGGATGCCTGAGATAGGTGACGTTTGTAGTATGTAAATTCGCACCAAATATTGAGTTTTTACCATGTCAATATGTACAATGATCAAATGTGTGATACCAATCTTCAGGAATTCGCGATGTTTGTAGTTTTGTGTTCATCATATCCAACGGCAACGATCTTTTTTGGTCTGGACTGTAGAACCATTTAAAGTAGAGTGGGCTATATGGAGAGCAAAATTACTTTTTTTGGTTATTATATCAATTAGGCTGTTTTTTGTGTGTATTCTATATACCCTATCTCCCTAGAAATGATAACATTTTTTGCCTCTGGTCCAGAAAACGTGTGGCACGCCCTCTTGTGTCATGTCCCTTAATTTGGGGTGGGAGGGGATTTGAGCAGAAAATCCCTCTAATTACACTTTTTTCAGGTACTTTTGCAATGTTTTTTATGTCTAATCATATGTAAACAAGCCTCAGATATCTGATTTGACAGTTGCATGAAAAACTGGACATTGCGTTTTTCTTAAAAAACAATTTATTTTAGGTCAAAATTGAGCATGAGGGCGCTTTTCAAGATTTTTCGCTAGGTGTATATCTTATTTCTGAAAATGCTGTCGTTTTGAATTTCACTTGCCAGACTACCCATAATCCCTCACGAGTATGTTCATCGCAATGCAAAATGCGAAATTTGCTGGAACTTTAGTAAAGAGGGTGTCCCGCGAAGTATATGTCACTATTTATGTCATTATTCGATGTAGAAATAGTTTCTATAGAGATGAAGCTTTGGTTTTAAGGTGGACACCCCTACGTTTTAATTGCATTTAGATTGCTTCCCCCGCGCCCCCCGCATCATTTTAGTGTGTTTCAGCGGAACTGTCGCTGCCGATTTCAAGCAATCCTGTTGCCAATTGAATCTTTTGTTTACCGATGGTAAAACGTGGACATTGTGTATCGTTCAGTAGTAATTGTGTTGTACACCATTACTAGGGAATAATTACGCGACGTACCGGATACCCGGGAGCCTGGGGATCACATTATGAAATGGATATGGGTGTAAGGCTGGCGCTTCCAAACCCAGGGGAATTCGATGGCAGAGAACTCAAACAAATAGGGGTATTTGGGGGAGAGACAGCAAAAATGCCCCAAAATAGGTTTTTTTCGTGTGACAAATATGTATGCAAAATTTTCCCAAAAATTTGATCTTTATAGAAAATTTGGCAAAAATTCACCAAAAATAGGGGTCTTGGGGTGATATTTTTCAAAATTTTCTCAACAATAGGGGTCTTTAGGGGTGGCAGTGGTAAAACTTTCCAAAAATACGTGGTCTTTAAGTGACATTTTCAAAATATATGGTGTCTGGGTGACAGCGGTGCTGAAAATTGGGGTCTTAACAGCCTTACATACGCGTCACCTCCAAGATGGGTGTACCTCCCCGTATATTAGTTATTACCAGCAATAGGGTGCATCTGATGCCCCTCATGTCAATCAGTTTTTTTTGTACCTAGTCTTAAAGTGTGTAACTTGTCAAAATAATAATAATAATGTATCAGCGTGCAAATGTTACCATAGACTCCCGAAAAGGGTTGTTGCAACCGCTAAGACAAAACACTTTTTCTAATTGTATGACCATGATTTATGCAGCAAAATAACATAACCCCCTTCCATTGGGGTAGAACAGGCTGTTAAACCTTCGTTGTATGGCTTCAAATCAGAAAATTCGCTAATATTTAGCGAACGTGTTAATCATCCGGCGCTTGAAGGTTTCTATAGTTATGATGTCATGTAGAGCAATGGTCATGTACTTACTAGGTATCAATGGAAATACAATGTATACATTAATTTACCAAATTTCCAAACAAAATAATAGGGGTTGTAACCGTATTCCTTTCAACTGGTATGCTACAAAATACCTCAGGTATAATAAAATAATATCATTCGCCTTAAAGTTAAAGAACTTGATATCACACTGTAAGATTGTGCTTTTAAAAATGTTTGAAAAGGCATTTAGTGCTAAAATTCTTGATCTATTTAAATGTATCAGATATAAATAAGCATTGTATTGTATTTTTAAATGACACCTATAATGTGTACTTTCAAGTGAGGGATTTTGATCACTTTCAGCAGAAAGTGCGCAGTAAACCAACTTCTCTGTGTAACCGATTGATGACCTTCGTTACAAGCTGTTACAGAATATGATTTCAGATTTGAAAAGCCCGGTTGCCAAAACAATTTATGTGTACTTATCATTCCATCATGAAATACCCATGGACAAGTCTGCAGTTGTGCTTACCAGTTTTCTGTCTTGTGTCATGGCGGGGGGGGGGGGCGTAGGACACGATCTGCTCGATTTGGCCATTGGGGATTTCCATGCCTAAGAAAAATGATGCTCCGTGGACAAGTCCGTTTTGCTGACTTATTGTTCAGTGGACCATATCTTGAGAACCACTCAACCAAAATGAAATTTTTTTTTAGGCAAGATGCTCAATTACTCATTGTTTATGATAAAATAAAATCCAAAGATATCAAATTAAAAAAGTGGAAAAATATCACTTTCATTTTGGG